>JAEIIJ010019360.1:0-39028 GCA_018904815.1 Drosophila ogumai | reverse complement strand
AAGCGTTCAAGGGAAGAACAACTAACACTAATTTTAAAGCATACATTTAATGGTAACATTAACAGTAACATAAATATTAAATTAACACTAATATTAAATTAAAATTAACAAAATCCGAGGCAGGACGACACAGCGAACCAAAATGTTGCGATGGGAGAAATTATTTGAGAGGCGGCGAGAAAAGAGAGAAAACGAAGAAACCGAAACAAAAACGAATTGAATTAACTTTTAAGAACATAACATAAATATAAAAAAGAAGGAAATATTAAAAAGAACAACAAAACATATAAAATTATACGATTTAAATGAATAAGTAAAGAAAAACTAAACCCAATGGCAACAAAAGTAATTGTAAAAAAAACATAGAGACATTTTTTTTGCTCAAAGCCCAAAGGGCAATCCCTCCTCCTCCTCTCACCCCCTCTCATTCACTTCCCAAAAATGATAAAACAAAAAAAAAACACAAAAATCAAATAAAATATATTTCGCGGCACGTAAAAATTTGTTCGTCACGAAACAAAAATGCAACACAAGATTTTCTAGAACGAAAACCAAAAAAAAAAAAACAAAAAAATAACAAGAATTGGCAAACCCAAAACCAAATAACGTTTAAAATTAAACTAAAACTCAAGTAAAGAACCGCAAGCAGATAAGAGAAAAGTAATTATAAATAAAACATACATTTAGCTTCTAGTGAAAGGAATTTTTAAAACCACAAAGCAAACCAAACGGTGGAGGAAATGCCCCTAAAAAAACACCAATACCAAACCGCGAAACTATGTTAACAAAGCGAGGAAAGCATTCAAAAATGGAAAAATAAGATCGGCAGGCCGAAACTCGAATACCCTTGCAATTGATTTTAATCAAATCTGGCCAAAATCTTGCAGTTAAAGCCAAGTCCAAACTAGAAAACTTTTACAATAAATGCATAGTTTTTTTTTATTTTATAAATTTCAATCAATATGTCTGTACAATATTGTATTTTAAAGTTTCTATAAATCTATATTTTACATTTCGATTTATCGAATTTGAGGATATTTTTCAATATAATGAATTTTTCCTCTCGATAAACAACCCCAATTCCAACCTTTATTATTTCTTCATTATATTACAACTAAATTTGAAACAAACACCTTAACTAGAACATTAAAAATACGATTGCAAGGATATCAAAGGTGGGATGATTGCGAACAGCAGATAGTAAAATTGACAAAAAACGGAAATTCAAATAGAAAATTCTTTTCAAATATCAATAAAGCAAGGAAATAAATAAAATGATGTTTCTAAAAAAACAAACAAGAGGAGAAGACGATGAACTAAATTTAAGACGAGTAAAAACCAACCAACCAGTAACAACAACACACACATTTCAATTGCGCTCGTTTAGCCCATATATAGTATATTTCAATTAAAAAGAACGAAAAAAAATAAACCACATTACAATATTTCAATATGTCATCAAGTCACAGCGAATAAACAACAACAATAAGTTGAAGGCGACTTACAAATCTAAAAAAAAGGAGAGACAAACTCTATATACGTGTGTGCGCGAGGGAGAGAGAGAAAAGAGATATAGTAACTATATATATATATATACGAGCCAAGGCGATCTCCGTTGGCGATAAGCACATGTGGCGCCGAAAAATCAGATTCTTTATATATTTTTTTTGCTAGCTTTGTCGCCGGTTTTAGTTTATGCAAAGACAATATGGAGAATAAGATGCTTTTGCACTGGCGTTACGCATCTTAGTCTTTATATTAACTTTGGTTTATGCGTGCCAACTTTAGATCAAGGGTGAGTTTATGCAAAGGCAATATAAACAGTAACATGTTTTAGCCAATTTCTATTTTGCAGTTGCGCTACACATCTTTTTGTTTATACTGCCTTTGGTTTATGCGTGCCGACGTTAGATCAGAAATTTAGCTATTTGGTATAAATAAATAAATAAATAAACTAGAGTTTTTGGGAAACGGTGCCACTTCGAAGACTTAAAAATCCTAATTATTCTAAAATTGTTCTAACGAATACATACAGAGCCTTTTTTATGGCATTTAAAATATATATATTTCTAGGAGATTAATCGAGATAAGCCTCACTTGTACAGAAAGTCAAGACGTTGTGTCGAATTTGTTGTGAATTTCCTGACGCACGCATAAACTGGTGACCGGCGTATTAAGAGAGATAGAGAAAGAGAAAGCACTACTCTTATAGCCAGGGGTGGAGGTAGTTTCTTCATCTTTGTGATTTTTTAGCCTAAGCAGGATCTGTGTGTCTTTTTTTGTTGTTTTTGTCTAAGGAAATGTGTGTCTAGGTGTGTTAAAAACTTGCGGGGATTCGATTTAGGCATCTGTGGTGGTCATATCCTCGGTGTCATCCTCGGGCTCATGGCCGCGACCCTCGCGAATACGCTTCAACTTGCGCTTTAGCATCATGACGCCTGCCAAAGAATACATAATTGGTTTTAAAAAGATTTCAGAAAAGGGAAGTAGACAACAAACTCACATTTAATAGCCTGAAACGTTTTCGCTGAGGCCGAACTGGTTTCGTGGGTCGACAGCGATTGGGCATTGATCTTCTCGTGGGCCAACTTCACCTCCAGATAGGCCTTCTTCAAAGTCTTGTAGTGCCGGAACTCGCTCGAGTCCTTGACCATGATGCATCTGCCAGAAGAGAGAGAGATTATGAGGTAAGCCAGAGATTCAACTTGAAGCATCCGAATTCGTACTTAGCCGCTGATCCATCGCCGGAACAGTCCGAGGGTGCCGTGTGATATATCTGATGGTAGAAGCACTGCAAAACCGGCGAGTTCCAGATCGAGATGCCATACCAAAACCAAATGGCCACATTGAGCGGCAGCTTAAAGTTCTTGGCAAACAGTGTGGGTATTAGGTACTTGAACGGCACCAGGTTGACAAAGACATGCGCCCAGGCGGCGATCTGTAGGCCTAGGAACACTTGATACACGATCCGGTGGCTGTAGGCGCTGGGCAGGACCAGCAGAGCCAGCACCTCGGTGAGTATGCTGTACAGGCCAACCGTCAGATTCAAGCCAACAAAGTAGTTTTCATACCTGCAAAATAACAATAAAAAAATATTAAAAAAAAACCCCCCTATAACATGTTTAAACTTGCCTGTAGACATCTATGGCGACCAGTGATAGCAGGTAAAGCCCCTTGGAGCCCACCTCCAGAAAATCGGCCTCCTTGAAGTCCAGCATCGCCCCATGCAGGTAGAACGTGATAATGAAGATGGAATAGAACTGGAACTTCTCCGTCTGATGCGAGCGATAGAAAATGACATTCTCCGAGGAGTAGAAGAGCGAGTAGCGTCCTTGGTTCTTCATCAGCTGCGGCAGGAGGATGAACTCGTTGTAGAAGTGCAGAAACAGGCAGCTGGCCCCATAGAAGGCGATGTTCCAGATGACACGGGCAAACTGCTTTCGCTTAAAGTACTTCATGTTCGATGATTTGAGGAAGAACTGCAACAGGGAAGGCAGGAACAGAGCAGAGCAATTAGTCGGCCAGTGGCCTTGAGTCGCTATCGATAATGTATTATGGTCGTTCCGTCTGTTCGTCGGTCAAGACAGTCGAAGCTTTATGCTGGCGCTATCGCTAGCGCTTGTTGTCGCTGTTGCCAGGAGCGGAGTGTGCCGCCCCCCAAAAGTGCAACGACAAGAGATGCAAACTTTGGCGCATGTGCTGTCCCCCACCATAGAGATGAGAAAAGGATTAGCATCCGTATCTAAAAGTTGGGCATTTGTAGCTGAATTCCTTTTTTGTATCTTGTGTACTTTCAAGCATTTTTCAGCATTCAAAAAGTACCTATTTAGTTAGTGTACCGTTAAGTACATTGCATGTATTGGTACCTAACATATTGCTTGTTACATTCGTGTTTAGTTTTCAATAGCATTCTCCGTATAAACGCTTTTCTTGTGCCCGATTTGTGAGGGGAGCGCACATACACCTCCCGGGACCGGCCCCGTGGCCGCTCTGTTTATTTATAAACGCGAAATCGGCCGAGCGACCCCTCAAAGCACAAGCACTAGCCGCACGGTCAAGCCACAGTTGAAGGATTCACCCAAGTAGCACCCACCTGGAAGAGCCGCTGAAAGGCACAGAAGCCGCAGGACATCGCCACGAAGATCCAGAAGACACCGTTGATCAGGTAATACAGGTCTATGTCCCGCACGAGGGCGTCGAATCGCTCGTTGGTGATCAGGTATTTCAGCGGCAGGAAAAAGTTGCTTATCTCCGCCCAGTAGTCGGGCGGGCCGGCCTTCATGTCCAGTATGGAGGTCATGGTGCTCCTGCTCCGCGAGGTTTTCCTTTCGGCCGGCCAAGGCTCGCGTTTTTCCCCGTTCTCGCGTTCTGTTGTGCTTTTTTTTCGTCGCGTCGCGTCTTAGCCCAGATTTCGCATGGTGTTGGAAAACTTGTCGGTGAGGCGACCAGCTGATAGTGTTGCCTAACGCATTTGTTGGCGTTACAGTTGCTGTTAAAGTTAACAGTGGACAGTGGCGCCAGTTTTAAAAACCATTTCTGCTGTTATTACACGGGAAAAATGCTCTGCAGTTTTTATTTAATACAAAAATAGACATTTTTTATTTTTATTACCATTATTATAACCTAAGAGTCTTTAGTTTACCAAATTTATTTTTATTTATATTAGTTCTTTAGCAAAAATGTCGTCGGAATTGGCAAAAATCACGAACTTTCCCACCCACCCGGTGGAGTTCTTCAAGCAAATCCTGCAGGTAGCCAACAAAGGAAAACCGCCTGGATCCATCCAGGAAATGAATCTGGCAACTGTGGACGAGGAGTTTGGTGTCCTTAACCGCACTGTGCTCTATCGCGGACTTACCCTGGATAACTTTGTGTTCTATATCACTCATCGTTATACTCGAAACTGTAAGAACCTTCAGGCCAATCCCAACAAGGCCGGGATCACCTTCTACTGGACGAATGTCAAGGATTCTGACGGCAAGGAGAGTACCTGGCAGGTGCGACTTATCGGGGCCACCGCCGTGCAGCTTCCAGAAAGCGAGCTGGATGCCCTGTGGGCCAAGGAGGACTTGGCGGCCAAAATAAGGGGGCACATATGCCCCTGTGGCCAGCCGATTGACCACGACGAGCTCAAGGCGAAGCACGATCAGTTCCTGCAGGAGCACCTGGCCAGTGGCAAGCCCATTCCGCGGCCAGACACCTAGTGAGTACATCCTTCTATATATGTAGGTATTACCTACAATGTTGCTGCCCCACAGCACCGCTTTCAAATTTGAGCCCCAGCGATGGGACTTCCTGAACGTGGCCATCAACCAGATCGCCGACAGGGTGCAGTATCGCCTCCAGGCCAACGGCCAGTGGGAGGCCATGCATGTGTCCACCTAAACCCCAAGTGAAACTCAGCTCCCTTTTAGGCGATTTCATTTTATTCAACAATATCTTACTACAAAACAGCTAAACGTAAATACTAGCAACTAAATTGGCTTCCTTTTCGACATGCTTAACACACACAACTACAACATAGTTAATAAATATTACACAAAACAGCAAAAAAAAAAAGCTGGCTTAACGATTAAGTGGGGTTAGGTTGGGGTTCGGTTAACATTAGATCGGGAAATAGTAACGCTAATGTGATATATCCATTCTACACACATATGTAATACCGTAACGAGAGTTCGGTTCGATTCCGTTTTCTGTACAAATGCAGGTTGTTGTAAATTACACCGCGTTGATGGTCTCGCGAATCCAGGCGGCGTTCGAGGCGATCTTGTCGTACATCCTGGGCCGCTCCACTCCAGTCGGTCCGCAGGCGATCCGCCACGACGATACCCCTATTAAAGCCCACTGGTTGGTTCCGGGGATGAGACATTGCACTGGAGCTCCAGAGTACTCCTCTTGCTGCAATGTAGAACAAAACATAAGATATAAAAAATTTGTATTAACAAAAAAAAAATATTTATTAATATTAATAATTAATAATTAATATTAATACAAAATTTAATTAAATTAGTTATAAGCTCTGGCTAAAATCATAACATTAAGTGTCACAGGAAAACGTTAGTAACTTTTATTTCACCACAAATGGGAGGTCCACTTTAATTTCACCATTGAGTTTAAACTAGTGGCTGTGTCACCCCAATTGGCGATCGTGACGTCACGTCGCACGCGACATGAAGAAACGCGTTTGGCCAGCCTACAACAAAAACAAAGAGTGATATGGCGGTATGGAATGGATAAGGGGAGAGAGCTCTTTCTCTCACTTGCTCTCCGTCCCCATTCTCATTGAAGCGAGCACGAGCTAAACACACACAGCCACACACACACATGCAAACAGCAACAACCCCCGTTACCCTCGACCGACGTTTTTACCTAGGCTAGTTTACGAGCAACAATAGCCCCTGCAGCTGCAGGCAGACACACCAAAGGTGAAGGGCAAAAAGGAAGAAGGAACAGCAACAAAAAAGGGACACCGCACAAAATAGATGTAAGTGTATAAAACGGGGCGGCGGCTGTTGCAGTGCCGTCATTCCATCGGCAATATTCCAAGTGATCGCGTCGCAGAGAGCCGCTAAAGAAAGCCAAAAGAAATTCCCAGAGGAGAACAAAGAGTGCCAAAAAAAAAAATTGATTGTGAATCACTATTCAGGATTGTCGGTATCGCGATCAAGGCTACACTCAAGAAAAATAACTTATCAAAGAAGACACAAATCATGGCTGCGAAGAGCTGTCTGAAGGTCCTCTTCCAGGGAGAGACGAGCTTCATCATTTGCGAATCTTTTCACACCTACGAAGAGGTCATCTCTCAAGGTAAGCCATAAAAAAAAATTAAAAAAAAATCAAATAATCAAAATGATTAAAAAAATATATGTACATATGCAATATAATTTCACAATGTTTCGTAAAAAAAATGTTCGGCTCCCAATTATTAAATGTACATGTAATTCTCTCTGTGTATAAAACATTGCTATCAGACAGAATTCAATTTTATTAAACTCTGTTTATATTTTCATTTTTAGCCATGTCGCACTTTGGGATTCCGGAGAACCACAGGAACGCCCTGACCCTCAGCAATGGCCAGGGTTACGTGTTTGAGGCCCAGCTCCTGGAATACTTCCTCCTCCTGTTCCCCTCCCCAGAGATCACCTTCCATCTGAGACTTGATTGGCAGCAGCTGCGGAGAAGTCTCACCCAGACACGGCCGCAGAAGCGCAAGCGTCCGGTGGAGCGTGTGGATGTGCCATCAACAGGTGACCAAAAGGTGACCACAGAGAAGGAGAAACCAAATGAGGAGCAAGTACCGGTACAGGACTACAAGCCGGTGGCAGTGTATCGTCAAAACTGTTTCCTGGGAGCGTTGCCCAGCAGCGGGGCAGCCCCTGTGCGTCGCCAGAACTGCTTCCTAAGAGAGCAGAAGCAAGAGCAACAGCGCCGGCAGGAGCCCAGGCAGCCAGAAGTGGATGAGGAGCTGGCCCAGGGACCACAGGTGAAGCGCCTGCGCCTGGAGCTCTGCTCCAAATCCAGGCGGCCTTCGTCCACATCGGGGGCTCCGCATTCTCTTACCGCAATGCGTCCCATACGCATTTAAGGTGCCGCAAGAAGCTTGTACATAAAAAATATAGCTATAATCCGTATACGATATGTAAACCGTAAAGCAAAGGTTGAACCGCTGTTCCTTAGATTTAACACTAGATTTTAAAACCAAATCCACGTCCAAATAATTGAAATTAATTTTTTGTACTATTTTAAGATAGCATTTACTATCTTTTTAGGAATCAGTCCTAATTTACCTGGAGATTACTCATTTAGTTCCTATCTTATCTGCTAAATAATGTATTATTTTATTCACTCTTTTTAAACGAGCATATAAATATTCTTTTGATATTCCATTCTAAATTTATATGCTTTCATCTTCAATATTCTGTTCATTATAAATATATATAATTATATCTTTTAAATATTTCAAACAAATAGTTAACTTTAAAATACATATCAACTCCAAATGATTTTACTTATTCCTTTTTGATAATATCTTTTGGAAATATTAAATTTACAATTATAATCAAATACATACTACTTTTTTTAAATATTTCTTAAGCTTTTGGTTTCATACAAAGTTTGTAATACTGAATAAACAGTTGTGTTTAATAAAATCTTTTTACTAATTTTTTTGTTTTTGTAAAGATATAAACTTCTAAATCAAATTGGTAAATATGGGAACTATTCTATATTTATAATTTATTTTGTGGAAATTTATTAACTAAAAAATTTACCATTTTCAAAATATTAATTTTTCTTTTGTTCGTATTTCTAAAATATTTGAAAAACGTGTATTTTTTAAGCAATCATTTTAAAGATATTCATATTTATCTATAATTTTATTTTATTATTTTTATTTTAAAAAATATATAAGAAAATCTTTGGAATCGGACCACAATATCCTAAACTTGCTATAGGAACACCAACCATATCACTCATTCCAGGTTTCTACTATACATACAAAACATTTAAACTCACCGTGCAATCGTACTTCTGGTAGGTGGCCTCCATGCACATGGAGTTGACGGTGGCAATGGACACATTCTCGCAGGGCGCCATATCGCCAATCTTGAGCTGGACGCGCTGCAAATGATCTCGCTGCCGGGACCAGCCCAGGGTATTGCAGTTTGTCCAGATTTGCTCGGGAGCAACCGGAATGGCGGCCGAAGCCGAAGCTGAAGCTGAAGCTGGAGCCTTTGTTGCCGAGCGGGCAGAGGCAGACGACGACGTGGATCCCGCTGAGGAGCTGCCGCCATAGTAGTTCACCTGAGGTGCATGATCCGGCAGGGGATAGGCCTCCAGTTCCCGGTGCAGGGCCTCGGCCTTGGGCATATATGAGGCAGCTGCCTCGGCGCCAAAGTGATCCCCCTGCTGATCGTCCTCCGTAAGGCTGCCGTCCGTGGAGCTCTCCAGCTGCTCCTTGGATGGTATCAAGAAGAACTGCTGATTTTCCTGCGCCAGAGGACTTCGGGAAACCAGTTGACCCTCCAATCTCTCAGCCACCGGAGCATGTGACCTCCTCTGGGCCGGCGGCTGTTGGAGCAGGCGCCGCTGCAGAGAGTCCGGCAGGCAAATGGGACGTACATGGTCCGAGTAGCTGACCGCCGTTTCCAACCGCACCAATGCCGCCGTACTGCCCTCCACCGGGCTCTTGATCATGCCAATGATCCGTCGCCGTTGCGTCCATGGAGCTTTTGCCGATAGCCGTACGGCGCCCACAATGGCCATCCAGGTGGCCCGCGGCTGTCCCTGGAAACAGCCCTCGGTGGTGAGTACCCAGTCCTGAGAGATTAGTGTGCCATCGCAGACGTGTATATCCTCGCGGAAGAGGGCCACCAGCCAGGGCCAGTCTCCGGGAGCGGACATCTTCGGCAGGGACAAGTGCTGCTTGGCATTGAAGAGCGCCGACTGGACACCACATCTTAGCTCGCCGCAGCCCACGTAGAGCACCTGGCGTCGCGGACAGTGCGTCCTTATGAAACTGATCTCCGGTGCATGGGGATCCAGGACGCGGACGTAGTCGGACAACTGCTCCGTGTCGTTCTGCACGTCGAATATTTCCACGGATCTGTAGGAGAATTTAGAGTGGAATTTACGAGTGCGAGCTGGAAGGGATTAAGTTGCGGGTTTTTCTTACTCGTATCCCAGGGACTTGCACAGAGATTCGGACACTGTTTGGCGGACCACAATCTTGGCATCGCCCTCAAGTCCTTCGGCACACAGCTTGCCCACCACTCCCTTCTCGGAGAAGACAGCATAGCCGGCGGCGTGGAACTTGGACAAGTAGGGAACTAAAGGTTCCGGCTGCAACAGATCGGAGGCCAGCGGAGCAATGGAAACTAAACGAATTTGGATTGAGATTATAGCCTTCCATTGAAGTAGGTAGTGTAGTGCAACTTACGGCAATCCTTCTCATCGGCTCCATCCGGACAATCTGCCTTGCCGTCGCATCTCGCCTTCCGCGGCACACAGGCCCTTCCCCGGCCACAATAGAGGGCATTGGGGGAGCAGAAGGCGCAGCTCCGCTCATCGGACAGGTCCGGACAGTCGGCATAGCCATCGCAGAGGCGCGGGCTCTGGACATTTGTCTGCATGTCGCTGACGCAGTGCGGCTTCTGGTGGCACGACTGGGTGCCCGTGGATTCCGGGAAGCGTTCGCAGTCGAAGTAGTGACGGAAGCGCTGCGGCAACCTACTCCCACAGCCGGCCATGAAGGACTCACAGTACTCGCGGCATATCTGCCCAGGAGTGGGTTGCAGATTGGACCCGTGGCTATCGCAGGGTGGCTGGAGCAGACGACACACAAAGTCGTAGGCCTCGCGATGGCATTCACCGTCCACCAGTTCCCGAAAGACAATGACATCCTCCGCCAGCTGCTCATAGCTGGCATGACCCAGCAGATTCGGATAGGTGGTTATATTGTAGCCCACTTGGTGGCAATAGCTTAGCTCCAGCTGGGAGCAGCGTCGCGGTGGGGCCGGAGTGGTGGTCACCACCGGCTCAGTGGCCTCATCGTGTCCCCCCAGAGGGGAACTGGACATTACGGGCTCCTCAATTAAACCGGTTGTCTCCTTGATGGTCAAACTGGCCACATCCACGGTCATGTTGGCGAAATGACGACGCTGCTGTGGAGGCTGGCTCATCTCCTCGTGGAACAGGGCCAGCAGATCGCCACTGCTCACGAGGCCTGCATACGGATCAAAGATCATGTTGAAATGGACGATAACGTTGTTATTATCCTCGCTGCTAAAAAAGGTAACATAATATTAAATTTATTATATTAATTACAATATATTTTCTCTTTTTTGGACACTCACCCATCCAGGGCCAATATCTCGCTACCCTCGTAGGCTTCCCGCAGATCGGAGCGCCTGAGTGTGAGATTGATACGCTCCCGGTAGTCCCTGGACTTTTGCTGGAATCTCAGCGAGTTCTGGTTGGCCAGCTCCATGCTCCACTTGTCGTTCAGCACCATAAAGCGTCCGCGAAAAACGCGATCCGGCAGCGGTTCCGGACGGAAGTAGGTATCTATAATGGTGCGGTGGCATGTAAGCAGATGCCTTATAGATACAAAATTATTTCAGAGGAGAGCATACTTACAGCCCACATAGACAAAGGCTCCGGCCACCAGCAGGGCTATAAGGAAACCAGCAATCACGGCGCATCCACACTTCTGGCCATCTCCCAGCTTTCGTCGGGTGAAGCGTATATCCGAATCGGTGGATAGAACGGATTCGGACTTTCTCCTCAGCCCGTGGTTGTGACTGTGTATGTGTAGGTGGTGTTCCCGTTCCCTTTCCCTATCTCTCTCCCTCTCCCTCTCCCGCTCGCGATCCCTGTCCCTTTCCCGATCTCTCTCCCTTTCCCTATCCCGATCCCTCAGCTGCGCGGTGTCCAGTGCTTCAGCTGCTCCTCCTCCATTGGAGGAAAGCGGCGTTCCATTGCCATGATTGTGATGCGGTTTGTGGTGACGTGTGCATCTGGTGTTGTGGAACACCTTGGGCGGTTGGGATGTGGTGCCCACACCCACAGCTCCACCGCCTCCTCCTCCTCCTCCACTGGGATTAGTCTGGACAATGCCCTGCGAATGACAAGAAAGGTAAGTAGGAAAAGCACATAACAACAAAACCAATTGTTTTTGTTTTTTTTTTTTTTTTTTTTGGGAGCCACAATATTTATAATTAAGGAAGGTCAGCGACCGGCAAAGCGCCTTAAATGCTTTTGATTTTTTTAGCCAAATCATGCCGTTAAATCAAATCACGGAACGAAACAACTTGAAAACTTGAAAAATTGAATATAGAGGAAAAGCCAAAAAGAAAAATTAATGCGGTTGCACTTGAAAATTCACCGTTTACAGGTTTTAAATATTTCAAGTTTGAGTTAATAATTTTCCAGGCCCAGGCTATACTCTATAGTTTCCGAGATTTGATGTAATAAATAATATATTTACTAAATAAATGTATATAGAAAAAACAGATTCACAATTGTGCGGATGATAAATATGTCAAATATTGTCTATTAAAGTTCTAATATCTTCTTACATCTTTTTATTTTTCTCCAAAATAAATAGATCGATACTTTATCGACATTTGATGCGAAAATCGATCTATAGATAGATATTATAATATTGCTATGTACATGCAAGTTTTCTATATTTTATATACTTTTTTATATATTGGATTAATTCATTTGTTAAAAGTGATAAAAATCGAGTAAATAAATTTGTTCGTTAATATTCGATAAGTTAACGATAAATTTAAGTTTTTATATTTTTTAAATTTTGGGAAATTCATATTTTCTATATGATATTAAGCAGGATATATTTGTTGATATATCAACTCTATATACATCCCCCCTTTGTCTAAAGATCACATTATTATTCTCTCTCTTTTTTTTTTCTATATTATTTATGTACCTTATAGCACACTCGACTGAACCTTTTCTTCTTAAAATCTTTATTAGGGAAACCTCATATTTTTTAATTGATTTTATTCAAATTGCGCTTAACTAGCACGTAACATAGCGGGGGAATTGGCATTAACTTCTCTGGTGTTTCAAGTTGCAAAAGAAAAAAAAAAAAAAACAGAACGCAGACGCTTAAAGCGCAAGTAAAGTGAATAAACTACTTTTCTGTTGTTTTTTTCTTTTGCTGGTTTTCCTGAAACAAACACAAAACGGGTCAGCATACGGCCCAGTTTTGGTTTTCTTCATCGACTGCGTGATTCCATGTGATGTGAAGCGGAGTGATGCTGCCGCAGAAGACATAACAATAATACAATGTAGTCCCGAGACGAGTAATTAAACACAAATGGCTTTTTTGTTTCATAATCAAACATCGCATCGCCTCGCACTGGTCAACGCAACACCGCATTTCCGCATTTGCTAACGTTAATTTGTTAAACTCAGCAAGACTCTGCATTAAAAAATTAAAACGAATTGAACAAAGCAACACACAATACTTAAAAAAAATATATATAATTAAATAAAATTTATAAATAATATAAGTTCCATTCTTTATTGGCTTAACATATAATTAGATTGAAATATTTAAAGATTTCTTTTCAATTTAATTTAGTTTTAAATTTAAAAATTTAAATGCCTTCGGAGAGGTGTTAAAAATATCAAACATTTTATTTAATAACTTCTTGTTATTTTAGATTTTTATAGAAAATAACACAGAAAAATCTATCCATACATTTATTAATATTTATCTATATATATCTATCTATAAATTATTTTCATTTTATTGCCTTAAAAAATATTTCGTAAAAATTTCGCTTTTAAATTGAAAAGTTTTATATCTGGGTCGAATCGTCTGGTGAGGCTTTTCAATATTGTTTTTTTATGAGTCGCATTTCTTTGAATACCTACATTAATTTATTTATTACATTTAAATTTAAATAAATTTATTAAATTTTTTTTGAAATTTAGTTATTAAATTTTATATTTTAAATTATAAATTTAACTGAATTCTACCTATGTTTATATATTTGATCTCAACTGTACATACGTCTCTTGGTGGTTTATGGGCCACACGCACTCCCCCTCTCTCCCTCCCCCCCTCCTCTCTGTCTCTGCCTTGAAGCAATAACTGAGGCGAGGCAGAAAGTGTCTGTCAGACAGTCAAAAGTCAGTCGGCCGCCTAACAGAGCTTCTCAGTCTGAGCCTCTTCTTCTGCTTTGATCCGCACGTGCAGCGAGATTTTCTCGGTTGCATCACATCACACATCACACACAACGCGCAATTCGCATTTCCCCTTCCACCTTTTTCTTTGGGCTTTTCCTCAATTACCGCTCGGCTCACCTGGCGGTTTTAATTACGCTTACCTTCCAGTTTTTTCCGCCGTTTGTTTGCATGCTCTTGTCTTTGTTGCGATTACTGCAGTTGCTGTTGTTGTTCTTCTTATCGGCCGCCGTCATATTGGCAGCGATACCGTTCGAATTCGAATTCGAATTCAAATTGGAGTGCGGGTTCGAGTTGGGATTAGCATTTATATTTGTGACCGCCAACGGGGCGGATAATTTATCTGCGTCGCGTGTTTTCTTCATCTGCAAAAGAAAATTAAGGAAAACTTAAATAATTTTATTTTGAAATATAACATAAATTCACAGGGTTTTAAAAACAGATTTTAATCTTTTACTTCAATACAAAACTACACTTATAATTCCATCAAGTAATTACTTTTCTTTACACAAGTCCACAACATAACACAATTACAAGCATCATTTAAATAATTTTGCGAAACTGATATCGTTTAGAAAGGCTTTCCCCCTTCGTCGAGCGTTCACTGTACCCACTATCACATGGTGCCGCGAACAATATATGTTAGCCCAACATTGTTACAGACTTGGTAATGGAGACGACATGCGCCGGACATGGCCGAAACCGAGCAACTAACTAACCGAGCAGGTGCTAATTGTGCGACTACGAATTTAGCGCACCTCTGCGTTCATCGCCCTCTGGTCAAAAAAAAAAAACTACAAGCTACGAAAAAATGAGTAAAACTTGCTCCAGTTTGTGTCGAGAAAAAGCAGAAAAAACAATCATGCAAAGAGTCCAATGTCAAGTGAGCAGAGGGCCACGCAAAAGTCTTCGAAAAGAAAGTTTCCTCGATGCTTATTGTTTATTTATTTCATTTCTCATTCGCTTAGCATATTTACATATTTTTTTGATTATTCGCTGCTTGGGCTGTGACTTTTTTTTTGAGCTCATTTATAAAGTTGGGTTCGAAATTTGGGCTTCTGAATATATTATAAATTTTGTAGTGGTTCAGGAACTAATGATGTGAATTGTTAAAATTAAATTATTTGGCTTCTTCATTTAGTTTCGTAAATTAAGTTTTCTAATTCAATGGTATCAATCAATGATTGTCAATATTATTAAATTAAGTAAAGTAAACAATAAAAAACAGTTTTAGTATTAATTTAATAAATAAACAAACTTTGTATTATTATTAAATGTAAAAAGTGTACATTTTATTTAAAAATGACTACTTCGAACCATGAGAATATTAATTCACTAATTAATAAATCTAAAAAATAGAACTTTTATTTCCTATTTTGGAAAACTTTCTGTTCAATCGATTTCTAAGCGATCGAAATCAATAACGTCATGTGGTGATATAAAGGGCAACGGCATATTGCCGCATGCCGCCACTTTCCTTTTCAAAAGAGAAATAAAAATAACAAAAAAAAACACTCACACAAAAAATGTAAAGCGGAGAAAAAAAAGGGTCAACAAAAATCTTGTTGCAACTTTCTTCGTTTGGTGGCCATAAGGTCAGCTGTTCCTGTCCCCGTCGGCCGGCCGCCTTGGGAGGCTTTCGATATTTCAATACAGAGTTCAAAAGACTCAGGCCACAAACTCGTTTTTCCCATCTCCATTTTCATTGCCATTTCCACAAGAGACAAGTGTCATTCGAAGAAAAAAGCAGAAGCCTCGCATTTTTGAATTGTTTGTCGAATTTTTTCTGCTTTTTTTAAGCTTGCTCGAAGCGAAAGCGAATTTTTTCGTGCCAATTGCAGTCGAAATTTTGTATTTTGTTGTTGTTGTTGGTAAAATGCAGCTGGGGCAATGAAAGTGTTTTTGTTGCTGCTTCTGCTTCTGCTATTTATATTGTTGTTGTGCCGCCGCCGCCGCCACTGCCAAACACGTTTCGGAAACATGTTGAGGCAAACATGTTTTAAAGACCCCATCGGTATCTGCAGCTCCCAGCTCCCAACTCCCAGTTGCGACCCCCTGAATTTGCCTAATTAGTCGCCGTGTGAAAGAAAAGCGAAAACGACATCGAAACGTGGTTCATTTCACCATCTGCGGCTGTGCCCCATTGGGGGTAGCATTATATTATTAGCACAATTATGATCCCATCAGGCTGGGAATGCCAGAGCTGCATAAAACAAAAGACGCGTTCGGCTAAGTAAAAGTGTTTCCACAGAACAATTTTTAAAATTGCATTTGTAATTTAATACGATTTCAGGGAATTCAAATTAAATGCATCTACCAAACAGTAACCGGTCCTGAATGACGTATTGTGCTATTAATTACAAGTATTATAGCCATAGTTATAGGAAACTGTAACAAAGTCCCCGCATAACACTGTAAGCTAATCTCTAAGTAAGAAGACCCAACCAGTGGCAAGCTGATCGGCTTACAACTGGACATGAATCACAAGGCCCGCGGGTCAAATTTCACCCAACAACAAGGCCCAGTTACCAGAGTTAGGCTTATGCGATCATTACCATTTCCACATATGCGTAATAGCCAAGTCAGTGGAAATCTTCTGGTCAAATTTCAGACCATTCCCCCGTCCACAAGTCGAGTTCGCTGAGTTAGGAACCGAAAGCCCAAATGCCGAATCTCGTTTGTTCAAATACAAACATTTCACAGTGCATTTGTGTTGCCAGTGGAGACACGTGCGGGAACGAACGGATTGGAACGGAACGGTACGGAACGAACGGCAGCTGTGACAGCTTTTCACTAATTTCCCTTCAAGCAGCCGCCGCAGACTCTGTATTTTCTCAGTTTTCTCAGTCTCCAGCAGCTGCCACTCAATCGTGACGAATTGAATTAATAACGGAACGTTTGCCGAACGAACAGGGGAAAGCTGCAAACGGACAATAAACGCAGAGGAGGAGGAGAGAGCAGAAGAGGTAGGATAAAAAGGTGAAGAGTGTTGACCGTAGAGAGAGGAGAGCAGAGGGAGAGCGGCAAAGAGACAATGCAAAAGATAAAAGTGAAAAAGCTTTGACCCCTTCAAGGAATTTGCAACTTTGTTGCTCTCGCACTCTCTCTCTCTCTCTGGAATAATTTTTAAATTTTTCTTTAAATCATTTATGATTACATACATTTCCTTCAAAAATATAACCTAAACAATAATCTACAAAATGTTTAATGGCTTTCAAAGGCTGCAAAAAGGAAAAATCAAGTTCGTGTCCTAAGTCTTTCGGTTTCTGGTTGAAATTTCTATTGGTTTCTAGGCAAAGCAGAATTTTGTTATATTCAGTTGAAAGAAATTATTAATATTTTTTGTACATATACATATATAAATTTAAAATAATGTAAATATTTTAAATAATTAATGAATGTATTTTTGACATATTTATGCTCTTTGTTTTAAATTCGCCCCCCTGTAAAGGGTATGCAAACTTTGGCTTCCCAAAGTTAGCTTTCCTTCTTGTTAAACATATTTGAAGATAGACTCATATTAGTTTTCCCAAGCTGCATTTAAGCCACGCCCTGAGTGCGCCTTGACTTCGCAACTTCTCCCTAACTGTACGTGCGTGGTGGAGTATCTTTCGGATTGGAGCGATTCGGATTGGGAACGCGTAGATGGCAACGGCAACGGTGACGGCGACGTGACTGCGCCGATTTGTTTTTTTTTTTATTTACTGATTTTCTGATTTTCTGGCCACTTGGAAACTGGGGCTGCCTGCTTTTTTCAGGGAGTGTGAGCTGTGTGTGTGCTCAGACTTGCAGTTAAAGTGGGTGAAGTCAAGGTGAGTCACGCGGCGGCCTACGAGCAAAACTGGCAATCAAAAGCAGCAGTGGCAGCGGCGGGAAAAAAAACTATATAGTCATAGCCACACCAATTATTGCAAATTTAAATGCAATCCAGAGAGACCATAGTACATTGAAAAAAAAAATATATATTACTTGGGTTTTTTAATAATTTTAATTAATCCTTTTTAACCAACACAATATTTTTTTTATTTTCTTGGTATGTTAGATCTTTTTTTTAATGAAAACAAAGTCTTTAAATTGACTCTGTATTCTATTATTTCAGTGTAGCTCTGGGTATGTGAATTCCAAATGAAGTAGAAAGTTCTCAGTGTTAAGCTTGAAGTTGAAGTCATTGGAATGCCAATGGGCGCTTTCTTGACCATTTATTTAGCCAATCTCTGGCCTCTGTCTTTCTCCCTTTCTTCTCCTAGATTTCCAGGTGGCTGAATTACCTATTCAGAATGCGATTCTACGAAGCATAAATGGGAATGGCTTTGTTTTTCAGTCTACGCGATTTAATTTTTTCTGGGAGTGGGAACCTAGGCGAAATATGTAAATGTTATCAAAAAAAAAAAAAAAAACACATATAAAAAGGTATAATAGCTTATTTTGTGGAATATTTATTTTTAATTATATCCTCATTTGTTTTAAAGCTGCATAAAAACACAATAAATGAAAAGTAAAAAATAGTCTAAGACATAAAACATTCATTTATAGGGCTATTCTATTAATATAAATTTTTAAACTCTTTATATTTACTTCAAATTACACTTTAAACTTTATTTTCTTAAATTTTAACTTAAATTAAATCTTAAAATAAACTCTTAATATTTTTATTATTCAATTATTTATGGAAATTGGTCAGAGATATTACCTTATTTTTCCCATTACCCGTTTTTTAACAAAATTTTGCTATTTCATTTCAAGGTGCTCTAGTTACCGGTAAATTATTGCCATTGTCATAATTTAATTTCCTTTCCTTTTTTTAGTGACTTGGTTTTTTGCAGCAAACAGCGTGTTAAAAAACCTTTAATTAAATCAATTGCCGTTTTGAAGCTGAAGAAAGTTGTAAATATCTTATTTTTCCTGAGAAGGGCTGCTACTTGTTGGCAGATTCAATTAAGATACTTTCACCATTTAAATAAAGAAATTAAACACGTTTATTTATAGAATACCTATTTAAGTCTTTCTAATATTATATTCATATTTATATTTATAATATTTTTAACTGGTTGTAAGGAGAACTTGGCAAGACACAACTCTTATCTAAAAACAAGGTAATGGTAGATTTTAAATATTTTCCTAAGCTTGCATAAAATCTAAAAAAATAATAACAAAATCTGTCGAAATCTGCATCATTTATTAGAAGTTGTTTTGTCCAAAGGCAGCAGTTAAATGTATATTCACATAATTTAAAGAGCTCATCATTCCCACAATTTCCCGAAAATATAAAACTAAAAAAAATAGTTAATTTCCACTGAGATTAGCATATTTAATTGAAATTTTGCAACTTGTTTTTTGCCGACAAACTGCAGCAGGAAATTGCCTCAAAAGGGAAAAAGAAAACAAACTAAATAAGCGAAACAAAAAAATAAAATATACAAAGAAAAGAAGAAAAAAAAACGCCTCGAAAAAGCGAATTTTGCCCACGCAGCAGCGGCGACATCGGTGGTTCAAGGCTGCAGCGCATGCAAACAGTGCGTTCCACGCCAATTGGATTTTCGGAACTCTGGAAGCCGAAGCCAAATGGGTGTGTAATCATGCCAATTGGGAAATGGCAATGGCAAGGGCCGGGCACGAGAGGAAATTTAATTTCAGAGGCATTGCCATAAATCGCCGTTAATAAAGAAGCCGAACAGCCAAGCAAGCGCAATGAGAGGAGAAGAGGAGGAGGAGAAACCAAAGATTTGTCCTACTTTCTTCCAAGAGTAAGCAGTGACGGCGGACAGCGACGTTGGCAGTGGCAGCGGCAGCACAGCATTCTTTTTTTTTCTACCCTTTGTCATTGTTTGTTTTCTTTAGTCTCTATTCTCCTTCTTCTAATTCATTGCAATGACGTCTTGCAAAGAAATGCAAGCAGCTGGAGAAAGTTCTGATAAGGCCGCCGCCCCTCTTCGATCACGTGTGGTGCTTAATCCCAGGGTGATTTATCGATCTGCAGAATTTTTAGATGTATTTTAAGAGTTGAGAAATATTAATACTTATTTTATTTACATTTTGGTTTAAAAAACTATCAAAGAAAATATTTTAGATTGAGAAAAACCTGATTTTAGCCGCATTACGACTGGCATGATTGGCTGCATTGCTCTGTCAAAAGGTCGATTTAAGAGAAGCTTGATCGTGGATTAAAAAATCAGAAAAAATCAAAGCTCCGCTTAACCCACTATGGCCACCAAGAAGAGTTTGTCATTGACGAGTACCAGGTCTTTTTTGGTTCAACAAAATGAGAGATGATCTTTGAAAGTAAATTAAAAAAGAAGATAAGGCTAAGAAGGGGTTAAGACTATTTTGCGTACAGATAAACTACAGAATCGTAAAAAATCGATTTGATGTTATGATTATTTTTTAAACGTTAGTTCATAAAACATGGAAATTATAAATTAATTTAAAAGATTTATTATTAATGTATTTTCTTGATTATTTTTTATATCAAAGTTAAAGTAGTATTTAGGCTAAATGCTTTTAAATATATTATCATTTTTTAAAAGGTATACAGCCACTTTTAAGCTGAATAAAAAAATATACAAAAATTATGAATTAATATAATAATCTAAAATCTAGCTTTAGTAGGGTTAAAGTCGTTTTCAATCTAAGCCAGAGTTGTTGTTGTGCTGCTGTGGCATTTGGCCAAAATGGCAACAACATTTTATTTAACATTCCTGCTGGCTGCTGGCTTTTGTTTATTATTTTTCCTATTCGTGAGGTGAACCTGTTGCTATTCGCCAAACAGACAGCCAGTTAAGAACAGAGAAAAAAAGGAATTAAAATTAAAATTAGAAATAGATTTATTACTCATATTATTTAAAAGCTAATCTTATGATTTGAATGGTCACCAAAGCTCAACTTTTTGGCAAAACTTCATCAAAATCAGTGGCTCTAGTCTTATGTATTTGAATTTCTATCCATTGGATTTAAACTTAATTCATTCTCGAATATAAAATACAGCTTATAATTACAATGAAAAGATTTTTTCCAGCGGATTGTGCAAAAATAATAACGTAGACATGGGAGAAACAAAAAATCCAACAAAAATCCAGCCTCTAATGGGCCCCCACAAGTCAGATAAGCAGAGAGAAAAAATAAAAAAAAAACACTAGAAAATAGTCGAAAAGCCGAAAAGCCAAAAGCAGCAGACAACTGAAAGTTGTTGCGTTTGTTTTCGAGTCAAGCGAGTTTGTTGTTGTCGCCTGCAATCACTTTTTGGCGCAAAATGCTGTGCGAGAAACTCCAGACTGCAGACTATTACTACTTGTTGCTATTACTATAATTGGAATGCCGGGCCCCACACACATACTGGGCCCACAATGTTGGTCATATCAATGGTTTGTTCTTAACAATAATATTTAAAAAATATTTATATTCAATAACTATTTATAATATTAAATAAAGTAAATTAATAAATGAAACTGTTTCAAAAAAAATAAACTTTTAGTCTCTATGTTATATATCAATTTTGTAAATCAATATAAATGCAGGCTATATTTTTAACTGAAAGATAAAGAATTATTATAATTATTATACTGATTTTGCAGCATTTTCCGTTTAACTTGAAATTTAAATAAAAATAAAAATCAGCATTTATTTAATTTTAATAAAATAATTTTTGTAAGATTTCATTGCCACCCAAAAACCTAATATTTTGACATCATCTGTAATTGCACAAATCTTTAGACCTTAGGCTGGAGCAGGCGAACTTAGAAAATGAAACTGAGCCACAACAATCGCAGCATAAACTCTAAATTGCTCAATAGACGCCCCCAACACCACCAACCAATTGCAGCCACAATAATGATTTGGGATCCCTTTGGGACACGGGGCACACACACGCCCTGCGAAGCCAACAACAATAAGCCCAACTAACAAGCAAAAAGACAACTGTCTGGCTGAAACCTTGGACCCAAAAATATAGTACATAACAAATACCCTTTGCAAAGTGCCCAAGAGCTAGCATTTTTTCGGACTCCACGGCCCCCATTCAAAGATTCCAATGGATTTCTTGCACAATAGTTCCTAAGTGCATAAACCATGCTCACATTGCCTACATTTGTTGTTTTATAATTAAGTATTTTGTCTTGGCTTTGTACTCTTTAAAGGTAATTTAATAAATTATAAAAAGGTTTTCATAAAAAACTCTTTGAATTAAGAAAAAAAAATTCTAGTAAAGTTAGGTTATTTTTTTCAAAACAATGACTTTCGAAGATGCTATACAATTTTTTAAATTTAACAATTTTTACTTTAAATCCCTTTTAAAACAACCTTTAGTAAGAGCATTCAAAAGACAATGTTTCAAACATTTTGTTTAGTTTTATATTGTCACATGTCGGTTGAGTAAATTCTCATCAGCCAAGACAACAAAAAGCCAAAAGAAAGACTCATTTCACAAACAAATTTATACACGACACTAAACACAGTTGGAAAAAAATACAAGAGGGAAATAATAATAATAAAGAAAAGCAACAGAAACAGACATTTTGGCATAAAAACAAATGCAAATTAAAAGCACAGAAGAGATGACGGGAAGACTGAAGACAGAAGACTGCAGAATTAAGATGACAAAGAAATCGTAAAGCAACGACCTCAACACAGGCAGAAAATATGTACTTTTAAGCTTTTTAAAATTTAAAGAAAAACATTTTTTGAATCAAAATGTTAAATGTAAAGTTAAATATTTTGAAAACCAAATTTTAAGATTTTTATGGCTTTTTTTAAATTGAAACTAATATATATAATTAGCAATATCGTAAACATATTTTTTGGTCTGTTGGATATAAAAAAAACCAAATATGGTACCTATAAATAATGACCTTGTCGCGGATCCCAAAATATTTCGAACAGTGTGACAAAAAACTTTTGTTTTCTTTTTCAGAGGCGGGCCACATATTTTTACAGCCATGCGCCCCAGGTAAAAGCAACAACAATAACAACAACAACAACTTGGACAACAACAACCACTATTATAACAATTACAACAAAAGCAACAAAGGCGAGCTGAAAAAAGTAAGTTACTAAGTCAACATTGGCTTGTAACGGGACGCACTTTCACTTTTAGATTTTATTATTCCCTCACTTTTTGTTGCTGCGATGCTGCCGCCTTTCTGCCTCATAAAAAAGGGGGCGTGGACAGGCCAAAAAATATCGGTGAGTTCCCATAATATATTCCAGCATTACATATTTTTAAGTAGGATTTTTAAGGAAACAAATAGCATAACAAGCGACACAACAAATACTTTAAATGGCATTTTTTTTTCGATTGGCAAATAAAATTACTCCATTTCGTACGATGCGGGATTAATTAAGACATAACAGGGCGGTAGTTTTAACCGATAGTGATCGGTATATATTGATTGGGAATCGTTCGCCAGTGCTACAAATATATATTTTTTTATTATGCAATCCCCATTAATTGGCAACATGACAAAAAGCAACCGTTACTGTTTTTAACGACGCTTTTACTTTTCTTTTATTAATTATGGCTGCCCAACGATTATGACAGCGATTGAAAAGCCATTTAAGCCAAAGACAAAAAGACCTAGAAAACCTGAAACTAAACTGAGAAATCTAAAATTAAACCAAAAGAAAAAATTTGCAATCTGACTGGAAAATATAACCACCAGAAAAATTTGTAAAATCAAATCGGTTATCTGCCCTACTTTAATTAATCTAAACGAGAGTGATTAACGGGGACGCACTTTACTTAAAACAGCTGTACTGCCTTCTCTAAGTCATCAGTTGACTAAGTTAAACAGCTGTAACTTAGCCAAGCCAAAATAATTATTGGCAAGAAGTTTTAGTCATTTTAGCCCACAGTTAAAGTCGATGAAAACCGAATTTCCATAACACGAACTTTATTTATTTAGCCGAGTAAATGTCATGCTGCTTTCATATAAATAAACTAATTAATAGTACATAAACTATATTAACTACATTGCTATTTAATAAATTAATTTAAGATTTAATCCTTAATTTTTGCTTTGAGAAAAGTGTCTGTTTTCCATGACAAGAACTCTGTACTTTAAACCCACTGATTAGTGGTAGCTATTTACCGCATTTCCTCAACTAACTAGTTCAGTTAGTAATTGCTTTGTCCCAGAAGCTGGAACGATCGCTCACCTGGCTGTTGCTGCAGTAGTAAATGTCCGACATCCTGGATCACTGCCCTCCAGCGGCGCCTCCTCCTGCTTCCGCTCCTTGCCTTTCCACCTTTCTTTTATTACGTTCTTGGCAATGTCAACTCTAGACTGCTTTTTTGTGTTTGTTGTTGTTTTTATTTTTCCTGACGTTCAAGTGTATTTGGGACACCAGGGCAGCATGACCACCAGGTGATCCGGGGATCCAGGCAAGCAGGTGGGCCAGCTGAACTGCACTGCACTGAGCTGAACGGCCCTAGGCTATATGGCAACCTGTTTTCCGCGCTCGCGGAAAAGTGTCACACTACTTTTGTAATCTGTAGGGCAGTTTGACGTCGTTTATTGTTACGTTCTCTGAAGATCGGATTAGGGTTTCCGCATATTTATCCCGCAATAAAGACGAACAAAACCGAGCAAACGGGAAAACAACAAAAAATACAACAAATAAAACAAAATAAATATAAAACAAAGCTGCTCTTCACGCTCTGTCTTGCAGAACACACCACTCGCTTTTCTCGCTTTTCCAAACGTTTCGTTCGCTTTTCTCCTCTTGAATTTTTAATGCGCCCGCGCACCTTTCCTTTAGCTTTAACTCTGGGATACTGGATACCGCTCGTAGTACTCAGAAGAGTGCCAGTCCGTTTCGTTGGCCACAACACGACCGCCTCGAGCGGAGCTAAGACGCAAACTAACTTGGCCAGCCAGCCGCCAACTTCTTCGGCGGCGCAACGAAAGTTGTCGCAACCAGTTTTGAGTTTGTCTTTTCAGTTTTGAGTTTAAATTGCGAGCCACACTTTATAATATTTATTTGATATTTGCACAAAGAGAGAGAGAGGACGCAACGTTGCATTTTAAGCCGGTAACTTACCTTTGCGCTGATTAATTTCCATTGGACTTGGTTTAATTCCAAAAAGAGTAGCAGACTAGGGTTAAAACTTAACTGGAAGTTAAGAATTTTCCTGCTCGACAAAGTAAGAAAGGAAAAGAAAAGCACCAGAACATTTTTAGAAGGCTACAAGAAGGGGAAAATTATTTATTTCGAAAGGAAAAATCCGATATATTGTATGTTCATTTTGTTATATCAAAAAATAAAGCATTTATACAATTTTTAAATTATCTGAAAATATTCAAAACTTTTTTTATAAATTTATAAATCTGCTTTTGCGATTTTTTTTAGCCCAACATATCAACTAACATTTAAAATTATAAAAAAAATATGTAGAAGGAGTATTTTCACCATTACAAAAAAAGCTTCTGTTTTAAATAAATATATATTATTAGCTTTAATAATTACCAGTAGTGGTAGTTTTAAAAATATGCGTTAAATTTAATCGTTATCTTCTGTGGTAGAATTTTCAAATAACAGCCGACCGTTATTTCTTATGGACAAGCTACTGGTACTGTTAACAGCGCTGTTAGCTCAGCTGTTAGCGCACCGCCGCTTTCCAACACTGTTGGACTGTGTCGTTAGCAATCAACTTATTTTGTTAATATTGTTTTGAGGCCTTTCGTTCGGTTTTGTTTGGCTTTTCTACTACGTGATGAGACACCCGGCCTAGCGAACGGTTCCCAATGGCACGCAATGTGCTCGAGAGCAGCCTGCTGGGCGCCGGCTTCAGCATCATCTTTCAGGTTAGTCCCAGTGTTCCCCCAGGTGTCCCAGATTCCCAGACGCATTCTATTCTTTCCTACTTTCCTGGGCCTCCGGCATTACTCATCGTTGCCTTATAATGCCCCCTACAGATACTGTGCCGCATCCTCACCTTCGGTATCAATGCGTACATCGTGCGGCATGTGGGACGCGAGGTGCTGGGCATCATGAACGTTCGCCTGCTGCTCCTGGAGAGCACCCTGCTCTTCCTTTCCCGCGAGGCCATCAATCGGGCAGCGTTGAGTGCCAATGCCCAGCAGGGTGATCGCTGCACCTGGGCCCAGCTCATCAATCAGATGTGGCTAACGTAAATATATCCACGGGGGAGTCCCCCTTAGAAAAAATTGTTATTCTTTTAAGTTGAGGAAGGAGTTGTGATAAGGAATAGGGATCTGAATAATCTTAAAAAAAAAAACAATTTGAAAGAATCGATTTTCATAAATATATATTGCTTTGGCTGATATATCATTATTGCATCATGCTCCTATCTAATCTCCACCCTCTCTCTCCCTCTGCCCTCTTCTTTTTAGGGTTCCCATTTGTGCCGTGCTGTGTGCTCCCTGCCTGTACATCTGGCTGAACTGGCTATCGGCCGTGGACGCCATCTATGCCTCGCAGTACGAGTTCGCCTGCTACGCGGTGGCCCTGTCCTGTGTCCTGGAACTGTTCGCCGAGTCGGCGGTGTTTGTGGCGCAGGTCTTTTGCTTTGTGAAACTAAAGATTCTGCTGAACACGCTGCACATCCTGGTGCGCTCGGCCATTTTCCTGTGCATCGTGACGGGCGACCGGAGTGCAGCGATTAATGCCTTTGCGATCGCACAACTGTCCAGCGCGGTGACCATTGTCGTTGGCCAGTATGGCTTCTTTTACTTCTACCTGAAGGGTTTCAAGAGCTACGTGGCCCAGCAGTCGCGGAAGAAGCCACCGGCGGCCAAGGCATGGCAGGCATCGCTGTACGAGCACATGGATGATTTTCCCTTTAAGCAGCTGCGCGACTTTTTGCCCGGCGTTATGTTCAATCCGAATGGAAAGCCCTTGAACCGGGAACTGCAGACCCTGACGCTGAGCTTTGTCAAGCAGGGTGTCCTCAAGCAGATCCTGACGGAGGGCGAGAAGTACGTGATGTCCGTGTCGCCAGTGTTGAGTTTTGGGGAGCAGGCCACCTATGATGTAGTCAACAATCTCGGCAGCATGGCCGCCCGCTTCATTTTCCGGCCCATCGAGGACAGCTCATACTTTTACTTCACGCAGACACTGACCCGGGATATGAGATTGGCCAAGCAGCCGCCGGAGCGTGTGCGTCAGGCGAGCAGTGTCCTAAACAATCTACTACTCGGCGTTAGCTCCATTGGCCTAATAGCGTTCACCTTCGGCCAGAGCTACTCCCATCCCGTGCTGCTCCTCTATGGCGGCCCAGACTTTGTGGCCGGCGGCCTACCGCAAAGCCTGCTGCAGTGGCACTGCCTGGCCATCTATCTGCTCGCCGTGAACGGGATCAGCGAGGGCTACATGTTCGCCACGAACACCAGTCGGGATATCGACAAGTACAACTATCTGATGGCCATCTTCTCGGTCAGCTTCCTGGTTCTCTCCTATATACTGACCGGCATTTTCGGCCCAGTTGGCTTCATCTTTGCCAACTGCATCAATATGTTGAGTCGGATCCTGTACAGCACCTACTATATCCGGCAGCAGTACCGGCCGCTATCGCTAAACCCGCTGCTGGGTCTCTGGCCGGGCAAGCTCTTCGGTGGCACGCTCCTCCTGGCCGGTACGGTGTGCTATTGGGTGAGTCCTTGCAACGAGTTTATAATTTATTAACATTAATTACTTGTGTTATTTCTTTGCAGTACCAAAGCTCTGGCTTGGGCACACATCTCGGTGTGGGTGTCCTGGCTGGAATCGTCTGCCTTCTGTCCTGGGCGCTGGCCCATCGGGATCTGGTGCAACTGGGCTGGCGCTATGGCCGTCGCATTAAGATCGATTAGAGGCAGCGCAAAGAGATCTTCCTCCCTCCCTCCCGCTCTCTAGGCGTTACTCGCTTCTCTGGCACCGAGAATCCACGATGCAAAAGCGCACACAGTTCCAATAGTTACAATGGACGTTTTTATAGATAGTTGACAATTGTAAATTAATTCCGAAAATTAAGTTATTGTACTTGTTGAGTGTTTTTGTAGAGCTTGATTGCGATGGGATTGTTTACTGTTAAGATGTGCATTAAAAGACAATGATAAATGTTTAAAGTGTTGAATTATAACGTGTTTCCTTCAATTGTAATTCATAAAATCGAATCCTGGAAGAAATGTTCTGTTTTTCATAGAAAAAATAAATTCGCGGAAGTAACGAAGTTTGTAAATTTAACACTAACGCCAACATATCGTTGACGAAAATACCCTAAAGCATAGCTGCTTGATACCAGAAACTACCGAAATATCAGGCTGCTTTAGTATGCAGTAACTTAAAAAAACAATAAATATTTAAAGTTTACTTCATGAACAAAATTATTTAAGAAATTTGCAGTAAAATTATCTTGAATAAAAGATACGTTTCGCTAGATTAATTTTTGTTGAATGCATAAAAAATACCAACCACCTGTCCTTTTAGTGTGTCCTTGGCAGTTGGTCACACTAAACAACCGAGCGCGCAAGTAAATTTTCGTTTTGTTTGCTGCTCTTTTCGAGGATTCTGCCGGCGAATATGAAACGCACTAAAGACGACGGTAAGGAGGAGCCCAGCGCCGATCCGGTTGGCCCCGGTGCCAGCAATGGCACCGACGCCACAGCTCCTGGAGCTGCAACTTCTTCCAGTGCCCTGGCTGCCGCTGCGGCCGCGGCCTCGGTTCGCACAACGGGACGGGTGAAGGTAAGTTTTGTTGGCAATACTGCCTAGCGCCTGCCGCGGCTCACTTTCCCCGATTCTCCCCCAGAAACCCAAGCAGGTGTACGATCCCTCCGACAACTACATATCCCGAGCCAGCAATCGCAGCTCCCTTGCTGGTGGGACTGCATCGGCCGCCGCCGCCGGGGTGGCCAGCAGTGAACAGTCGCCACCCACAAATGTTTCGGCAGCCTCAGAGGCCAACGACTCGCTGGACTCGAATCCCAGTCCCTCGGCATCGGAGAAGCAGCAGCAACAGCAGCAGCAACAGGCACCGCAGCCGCCGCAGAGCCGCAACTTCGACACGTGCCAGAAGTGCAGCAAGAGCGAACCCAAGCGAGGATCTGGTCACAAGAGCAACTTCCTCACATGCAAGACCTGCATGCAAAAATGTAAATATATCTATCAAAATATCCCTATTATTACTTACTTACCCTTTTCCTACATTCTTTTTACTTTCAGGGCACTTTCCCTGCTTGGCCGTGAACTTTGAGAACCTTGTCCTCGCCCGAAAGAAGTACAAATGCGAGAAGTGCCGCTACTGCAACGTATGCAACATACGTGGACGCAATCTTCCCATTTGCAGTGTCTGCGTGGAGCCCTATCATCCGAACTGCAACAACAAGGCTCTCAAGCCGAACGCCAAAGCCATCGATGTTGATCCCAAGTGGAAGTGTTACCGTTGCGAGGGAAGCGGAAGCCTGAGTAATCACAACAACAACAGCACCATCAACAACACCAGCTCGTCCGGCGGTGAACAGCCATCGCCATTGGTTAAGAAGTCAAATGCAGGGCGCAAGAAGCGCGTTCAATCCGATCCGACGGGTCAGAAGAAGCCAGCCAAGATGGAGAAGCTGGAGAAGCTTGAGAAGATGGAGAAGCTTGAGAAGATGGAGAAGACGGAGAAGTTTGAGAAGATGGACAAGCCAGAGAAGTTAGAGAAGCCGGAAAAGCTGGGCAAGTCAAAGAAGCCGGAAAAGCTGAAAGAGCATAGCCCGTCACAGAAATTAAAAAGGGAGCCGGAGGATCCTGACGTCGAGGATAACAACCAAGAAAAAAAGCAAAAGTTGGAGGATTCCAAGCAGCTCGAGGTGGAGTCGCCGCCGCTAAATAATAATGATGCTTCCTCACGTCTATTGACACCCGCACAGTCACCCGCAGAAGCTAGTGATGCCGCTACCACCACCACCACCGCCCCCGCTACCACCGCCCCCGTTGTGGACATCCAGATAGAGACTGTGTCCACCTGGACAGTGGAACAGGTGGTCGACTTTGTTGGCAAGCGCTATCCCAACGAGGCGAGTGCGTTCCGCTATCAGGACATCGATGGCGAATCACTGCTGCTACTCACCCGTCACGATGTGATGACCCGATTCGGCCTGAAGCTGGGACCGGCGCTGCGCGTCTTTGAACTAGTCATGTCCCTGCAAACCAAGTCCGATGAAGTGTCGCTCGCCTGGGTGGATTAGCATCTGAAATATGCGTTGTATTACCCCTCTCCACCCACTCGCTCCAAGTGCTTATATTAAGTCTTCGGGCTAGACTTTTCTTTATAAGTTTATATAAGCTATATAATCGCGAACAACGACTCGTTAATTTCCTTTGAATATTCAATTCAATTCAATATTTTTTGAAAACCATTTACTTTTAGGTGCCACCTTCTTCGTTGAAGCACACAACTTAAGTTTAACTACGAAACATCTCTTCATTTATGATTAAGAAAACTAAAGTGTTGGAGTTTTTTTTTAGTTATAATTTACGTTAAATAAAACGTGTTTTCTTTAAATTTACTTAAAAAATATGTATAGATGTATATTTTTGCTTCATAAATTGTCCAGACTTTCATATAAACTCTTATATATACACTGATATATATACAAAACACAACACAGACAGTGGCGAATCATCGAATGGGTGTGGTGGTGGTGGACAACAAATACTGTTGGACTGAGAAACGTACCATCATCAGTGCCAGATTCGGGGGACTAGACGCGCGGCAGCAGCTTCTCCTCGTCGCCGGCGCCGGTAACCGCCGACTTGGACGCCGCCTTGGATGGATCGTAGCCGTACAGAAAGATGGAGGCAATGACCAGCCCAGCGCCAAAGCTGAACTGCAGCGTGAGATTGAAATTGAAGATGTAAATGGAGGCCACGCAGGAGATGATGATGGCCAGCGAGGTGGCAAAGCCCTTGAGAATGTTGTCGGCGTATTTGACCACGACGGCCACGATGAGGCCACCGCCGGCCTGCAGGAGTACCAGATACCAAACGAACAGATCGTATCCGTTAAAGAAACCATGATCGTAGATCCTGCCGGCATCGTTCACAAAGCAGGTAAGCAGGCCGAAGGGAATGCTGAGCAGACTGAGCTGCACATTCCGCATCCACACGGAGATCTCGGCGCCCTTGAGGATCTTTTCGAAGTAGATGCCCGCAAAGCCGGACAGGAAGCAGGCACCCAAGGCAGCCCATAAGCCCAGCATACGGTTTTGCTCAGGCGCTCCTCCGGCAGCGGCAGAAGCGGCGGTGGCTGCCACAGCTCCTCCTGCACTGGCGGAGCTACTACTGGGTGCCTCCGTTTGGGCCAGTTGAACCAGGACAATGCCCATGACCAGGAGCAAGAGGGCACCCCATTGCGTCTTGAGCAGCTTGCGGTGCAGTATCACCACCGCAAACATGGCCGTGGTGAGGATCTTCAGCTGGTAGGTCACTTGATAGGTGGCCGCATCCAAATGGGAGGCGGACACATACAGCAGGTTATTCTGGACGATGTAAACCAGCGATGGTACGCACACCTTCAGCGTGTCCACTGGATTGGCAATGATGGTTTTGTGCAGCGAACGAACGAACTTCTGGGCATCCTTGCCCTCCTCGTTGAAGACCAAGAACAGGCAGGTGATCAGCTTGGCGAACTCCGCCATCAGCACGGCTGTGAAAGAGAAGGTATACCAATGTAGAAGACATGGTTTGGAAGGTTGAAGCCTGACTACGGAAGGGATACCTCTTAAAGACAAAAAGCTGTTAGTTTAAAAGACACAAATCCCTCTTAAAAAAATTATTTCATTTAATTTCTTCCTTTCGAAATGTGTAAAATAAATGTCTTTCCGTTTTTGTTCACTAAATAATTTTTTTTAAGTCCGCTTGCAAGCATTTAGTGAGACTTTTGTCAATGCTCGTGGAATTAAATCGGTTTTAAATGCATTTAACAACATTTTTTACAAGAAAACAATTAAACTTAAAATCTTCTTTAAATAATAAATAATTGTACCATTGATTGGCCGCTTTTAGGATTAAAACTAATTATCTTTTCATTTTACAAATCTTTGATTTATCTTGGAGAACTAAAAACCCCCCTCAAGACCTAACAATATTTCTTTATCTAACTTTCTGTGGGCCAGTGTATGGCATGTAGGTGCCACAAGCAGGAAGTAGTTTAGCTTATCAGCTTCCCTTGCCTTGCTCCTCCTCCTCCTCCTCCAGCGCCTCTAGCGCCACCACTCGGTCTAACTAGCATTGCTTGCGTGGACAGGCCCACGTATGTACTGAGCATTGAGTGCCACATCTAACCTTCACCTGCTCCACCTCTACTCACCCGTTGAACTGAGAAAGATCTCGCCGGGCCGGGTGCGGGCATAGCGCATGCTGAGGCCAAGGATCGCATTCTGGAGCGTCAGCGTCAGCAGGCTGATGTACTTCAGCGTGTTGGTGTTCACTGGACGATAGTAGACGGGTGCGGGTAGCATGGTGTCAGTGTACAGCAGTTCTGGAGCGACGGCAACCAACTAAACACATAAACCCCCTCTACTCACTATGTATGTTCATTGTGCTCCAAGTCGTGTTTTTCTTTTATTCCGATTCAAAATCCCCAGAGCGTGGGTGACGGAGAGGAAGGCAAACAAACGCCGCGGCTATATTCTGAGATCCCAAAACGACGAAACACCTTGCCAGCTTCAGTCTTCGGTTGCCCGTCCTTCAGTTCGGAGCCAGTTGCTGTTGTTGGCTCATCAAGTTTTCCCCTGTTTTGGCCAAATTTGTTGGTGTTGGCAGTGGAAATGAAGACGACTCGACACGTAAACAACAACTGAAGTTTCCAAATGGCAGAAGCAGCAGCAAGTTTTTTATCGTCATATTGTTGTTGTTTTTGTTGTTGTTGGGCCGGTCACTTCGATAACCAAAAAAAAACAGGGATGGCACTTTGGCGTGACCCTCACTGGCAGAATCAAATCAAACTTAAAAGCTATAAATTGCATAATTAACAATTGTTTACTTGGCAATTTTTAATGCTATTGTTATTAATATATATTTTATTTTTTCTTTATGGATGTTATTGATTTGTTTAGGAAAACAATGTATATTTATTCAGCTGTTTGTAAGCGTTTTGAACAATTTGCACAGTTGTCCAAACAAATCAGCTGTTTTCATTGTTATCGACTAGCACATATTTATCGATAGCACAGAAAACTTGGCCTTGTTTTCAAATTTGCAAATATTTATTAGTAAATTTCGAGGAGAATTCTGAAATAGACAAAACCACTGAAGGAGGTCGCCCAGCTAATCCATGCCTTCAAAGTGGGTCAGATGAGCCCTTAGAGCCGCGGCTTGAGCTGCCGGCCACTAAAGCAACGGATCTCTTAAAGGTTGGTCGGAGGATCCCCCTGTTGTGGTGGCCACGCTCCCTCGTAAGTCTACCGCCTACTCACGGAACTGTATTATCCGAAGGATCTGGAGATTTGAAACATCCTTATTGAGCTTAAACACGAGTCTGGCTTTAGGAACAGAACAGGTTCGCATCGGCGGACTTAATTGGATGTGTCCCCTGCTTGGGGCTAGGTTTCTATGGTAAGACTAGAAAAGTACACAAGTTACGAATGATTTTATAGTTTTTTATTGCTATTTCAGGTATTTTTGTATTTTGTAGGTTTTCCCTTTCAGAAAGAACCGAAAACCGGTGGGCCTCAACAAATCTATTGATTTATATTCTCCAGGAGCTGCGTAAAGTCCGCCAAGCTGTCGGCATAGTAATCCGGCTGCGCCTCAACCGGAGCACTCAGCATATCCTCCTTGGTCAGGCAGCCGCTGAGCACTAGTAGGGACTGGTAGCCGCACGCCTTGCCAAACTGCACATCCTGCACCAGGGTGTCGCCAATGAAGATGCACCGCTTGGGTTCGCGAATCTCAAACATCTCGCCGAACATGTCGCCCAAAATGGGTGACGGCTTGCCCAGAAAGGTGGCCTCCCGTTGGGTGTACCGCTTGACATGCTCCAAAAAGTCAAAGAAACCGGCCACATTGAGATTCTCTGCCAAGGGCATAATGACATCACTGCCACCGGCTATCAACTGGCAATCATCGTTCTCCTGCAAATGCCTAATGGCCTTGGCCAACTCCACGTACGACAGGTCCAAGTGGATGTCGAAGAGAACGGCACCAACGGGCTTTTCAATGGCCAGATGTTCGACCAGCGAGGCGGCTGTCAGGTGCTCCTTGATGTTCTGAAATAAAGTAAGTAAAGTAAGTGGTTTTATGTAACCTTTCCCCCAAGGTGGCAGTCAAAAGACTCTCTTACCAGCGACTCGTACTCGATGTTGTGCTTACGCAACGTCTCATTCGCCTCCAGGGACATGAGGGAGAAAACCCTTTCCCCCGGCTTGTGCTTCTTCAGGTACCTCACAATGGTCTTTACCGGATGCACGATATCGTCCTCGTGCACATTCTGAGCGCCAATTTGCCGAAACTTCTCCATGTAACCCTCCTCCGAGCGGAAGCTATTGTTGGACACGAATTTGATCTGCTTGCCGGCCGCCTTCAAAGCATTGACAGCGGGACCGGTGCCGGGAATCCAGCCGACGAGCAGCCAAACGACGCCATCGCAATCGCTGATGACCAGGTCGAAGGACTCGATGAACTGGCGCTGCTCCGCCAGGCTCAGCTTGAGGATGTGACGCGGCGGCGACATGGATATATGAATGAATGAATGAATGGCTATAATATGCTTGGATGGATGCTGGTTGCGCGCGCACGGAAATTCCACAGCCGACTGACTGCCTTTGCCGGCAGTTAACTTTCAATGTCAACGCTATGACATTGGACCCCCAGCTCCTCCTCCTCAAGCCCTAAACCAAGTCTCTTTTATTGCACGATGAATTAGCTGGCCGAGCCGGGCTGAGTGGCTTCCCGTTTGATAAGATTCGGTATGTAAATAGACGCCTCTTCTGAGTGGGAGGCGGCGTGAAAGAAGAGTGCTCTCTGTCTATATTCTTGTCTAATCATCCGCCAGCCAAGTGATGTTCTTTCTAAGAAGGAAAATGGAATAAAAAGAACCTGATAATTGTTTCGTTAGCTTCCTTATTGTTTTGGCAGTTTTTATTGACTATTCAAAATGTATTCTTTGGCATAAAATCGCTGTTTCCATAATTGAGGGATTATGAGCTATGAAATCGTTACTTTTCGTAAAATGTCCTTCCGCCTTACTGCACTATTTAGTGCTTAACAGCGCTCTGTTAGTCTCTATCGCTCGGATAAACTAAGAAAAAATGTACATATATCAAACCCTATAAAGTATATATATTTTCTTAATTATATATACATTTCTAGATTAGATGTAGATGTATAAAAAATAATAATATCTTTTTGTTTGAATTTTATTAATGTAACCTCTGGTTATCTAACTTAACTTTCATGTAAACTTATCAGTTTCAGGCAGTAAAAGGTTGAAAGGTTTTATAATAATATAACCTACATAATATATGTATGTATAATAGAAAGTGAATGACCTTGTCAATATTTTTGGATACAAGTTATTGAAGGCGACTTCAACGGACACTGCCTTTTGGTTATCGATCGATATATGCCTTGGTTTCTGTTTACATCGTTAAATGTCGTTGCTTGTTGCTTGTTGCTCTTTGTTGTTCTGTCCGAGCTTATGGGGCTATTACATGCACAAAACATGTACAGTAAAAAGGGTAATTATGAAGGCTCAAAATAAAAAAAAAACTAACATTATTTATAGGTTAAAAATAATAAAATATAGACACCAAATTTATTAACATGAACTTAAGCCCATGCTTAACTTATTAATATTCCAAGATTTCCCCTTTTGATGACTCTATTTTTGTAGTTCTTCCCTTGAAACCCCACAAATAGAAACTTATTTTGAAATAATCCAAGTACCTGTTTAAGAAATGGGAAACTTCTCCCTGTGGTTCCTCCCAACAAGGGCCCACTGTGGCCCACACGTCAACACCTTGACATTGATTGCTGCGGCATTTTTTCCCCCCAGAAAGGCAAGAAAGCCACCGAAAGCAACGGAGGAAACCACAAATGGAATGAAAATGGAACTGGCCAATAATTCAGATGCAACAGTTCAATTTTGTGGTCGTCGTGTCCGTAGCCGTTCCCGGAAAAGAAACAAATAGAAAACGAAAGAAGGCCCATGGGTCGAACACTTGATATGCACATACGTACACGCTTTGGGTTTATCACAAGTCCAAATCGATTGCCGCCGGTAAAGTTAGTTTAGTTAGGCGTCTCTACGATAAGATACGGGTACGAGTGGCGAGCGAGGAGACAGGAGAACCGGAGAATCGGAGAAACCGAGTTGACGCAGCCAGAGCAGAGCAGAAGAAAGCCACATTCTGGCCCACCGAGCTCGGGAGCAGTTATACAATACGTTTTTGCGAAATTGCCACCATGTCTGCGGTTGCGGCTACGAATAGCGGAGGATTACCGGCCGAGGAAGAGCAGCCAGCGCCGCTGAACATCCTGGGTCAGCTGAAGACCATCGAGCAGATCAACGAACAGCGCAGGATATTCCTCAACGGGACCATCGCCGAGGAGGGAACCGTGGGCAATGGCAGCGCTGAGGTCCAGCAGGATGAAGAGGTTCTGGAGCGGAATCTAAAGGAGCTGGAGAAGAAAACGGAGGTGGCAGTCCAAAAACCAGATCAGGAGCCTGCAAACGGAGACAAAGAGAAGTCACCGGAGGAAGTGGAGCCACCAAGCGAGGAGGAGAAGCCACAGCCGCCGAGCACCTTATCCCTAAACGTAAAGTACGCCACGCTACCCAGTCCCAGTACTGTGACTCTCCGGTCTCCGCTCTCTCCGCCCCCCAAGCCGCCCATGCTGAGTCGCACCCGGAGCATAGGCTCCGGCGATGGCAAGAGTCCCGTCTCGCCAGCCAGCACGCCGATCCGCCAGAGCTTTCCCGCGGCAGCGCCAGCTGCTGTCACAACGCCCACACAAACCTCGCCGCTAGGAGCAGGAAAGTCTGGCGAAGAGCAGTCGACAGCCACCGTGTCTGCCAAGCATTACGAGGGCCTGATCGAAGAGCTGCGCTGCCCGGGATGTGCCGGTGCCATGAAGGCGCCCGTACTGCTCTGCAAGAGTGGCCACAGTATCTGCGAGCAGTGCACCCGCATTCTGCTCATGTGCCCACTGTGCAAGGTAAGAATTGACGTCAGCTTGGCACCACGTTCGTTTGGCTATCAATACACCTATCTATCTATATATAGAGCTCCTCCTAGCCTCTTATCTAGTGACGTGTCAGTGGGTAGAAACTGAATAGAAATTTAGGATCAGATTGGTATCGTGGGACGCGATTGAACTCGCGACTTTAATCAACTTTCAAGGGGACATAGACAGGACTATCTTTTACTTATATTTTCTATTTATATTCTTATTCCTGATACCATCGACAGGAGGCCTTCACCAATTCCCGATCGCTGACGGTGGAGGCGTTGTGCGCCAAGGCTCACTTCCGGTGCGGGCACGCTTCCGGCGGCTGCCAGGTGCGCATGCCCGTGGTCCTGCTGCCTTGGCACGAGCAACAGTGCATGTACAAGCCGATGAAGTGCTTCATGGGTCGCGTGTGGGGCGAATGCCGCTGGCAGGGACGCGAGGTGCAGTGGAAGGAGCATCTGGAGCAGGAGCACACGGATCGGCTGTTCCGGTCCAGCAGCGCGGATCTGGAGTGGAATCTGGTTACGCGGCGAAAACCGCTCACCGGCTACTATGTGTTCCAGGCCCATGACGAGATGTTTAACTTCTACGAGATCCACGATCGCCAGCGCATCCTGTTCACCATGACCTGCACCTCGAACCGGCGAGACAGCAAATATAATTACGCCTACGAGGTCACAGTCCTGCAGCCGGACAACGAGGCTCTGTCCATGACCCAGAAGTTCCCCGTGCACAGCGAGTACGACAAGGACATCCTGATGGAGGGCACGTGCGTCAGCATACCGCTGAGCGAATTGAATCGCTTTCTGGACCAGGAGAAGGTAAGATCTGTGCAGGCTTAGATGTTGGAAAGAGATTTTAGGAGCGCCTTTGTTAAGATTTCGCGGAAAGATCAAGTTTAAGTTACTTATATTTTTCTTTATTTGCCCCGCAGGTCCTCCACTATCGGGTCAGTGTTTTGGCGGTCAAGTCACCTCGCCGGGCGAAGCCACCGCGCCAGAGTCTGCCCTCGCAGCCCGTCGACATCGAGCAAGCCCCGAATGGCGGCATCAACGGAAAGAGTGTGCCGGCTAATATGATCATAACGCGCACATACAAGGAGGCCATTGGCGAGGTGGTTGCTGGGCAGACTCCGTCTGAGGTGGCCTCACCGGAAACGGAGGATGATGCGGCGAACGGCGGCAATGGAGTGCCGGAACTCGAGCGAAAGTGGGGCACCCCCCAGTTGCATTTCAATCGCAAATATCTAAGGAACACTCTGAATGATGCAACGCCCTTGGAGGAGGATGAACTGCGTCCGTTGGCCGGTGAACTGCGCAACGGACACGGCGACGACAAGCTGTCCCTGTGCAGCAACAGCACCAGCTACACGAAAAAGGTGTCCGACTCCCTGAGGAGGAGCTTCCGGGCCCTGAAGGCGGACATTGTTGAGCTGCGACCGTTCCACAAGAAGGCACTTAAGGGAGGATCGCCGCCGTCGCCGGTCAAGACCAATAGCAGCCAGTGAGATTGTTATGTTTGCAACTCAGTAAATCATTTATATTCTTGGTCAGTATCAACAGCCGAGTCTGTCTAGCCATGCCTGTTAAAAAAAAACATGTACCCATCAATAAAATTGTTGAAAAATCAAATACAAAATAAAGTGTTTTTAATTTGAACCCTTTAGAAGCTAGCACAGAAATCAAAATATTGAAACAAATCATGTATTTATTTGCATTCAAATTAAGATTAAAGGATGTAAAGAAAGGCTGAAAGACTGTAGCGTTCGGCGGCGAAGTGTGTTTAGTGTATGTCCTAGAATTAAACAATTAGTCAACCAAACTGAAAAGAAAAATGTATTTTATTTGGATACCCAAGGCAACAACAAATCATGTGTGTGAAAGTGATGGTGTTTCTTCTTGCCAAATTGTTGACTCTTTCCTTTACGAGGCTGCTCTTGCGTTTACCTCAACGCATCCAAAAAGAGCGAGACGAAGTTCATCGGGTCGCCTAAAAGAGCTGGGAGAAAAGAGATTAATTCCCCGAAATTCGTTCAAGGTGGAGGAAGGTAGTAAAAAAATGTGTTTTTTTAAGGGAATTATGATTTTATTTAGTGAAGGAATCATTTCCGACCCCATAAACCATATATATTCTTCATCAGCATTAACAGGCGCGTCTTTCT
>JAEIIJ010019353.1:0-17680 GCA_018904815.1 Drosophila ogumai | reverse complement strand
AAAAAATTTCTGAAAATTGCCTATTTTTTGGCCCAACTAACCAGAATGGACCCTTAATTGTGCAAATAACGTGTGTCCCCAGCATTTACAAACCCATTTGTTACTAATCATGACAGTGAGTGCGCCTTAAAAAAGAGTGTTTTCATTGCAAATTAAAAACCAATTGAGACGGAACAACAGTAACTGTAAATTTAATGTTGTGCAGCAACCACAAAGCACAAATCGCCACCCAAACCCATCGGAATTCAAATTAACAAAACAACAAAAAAACGAGAAAACGAACGACAGATAAAAAACAAAAATCTTATTTAATTGAATTAAATAATTTCACTTTGTTTGCATTTAACTATCATTTGCATAAAGCATCTGGTTTTTCCCCTCATCATTTTTTTTTTCCGAAAGGGCTTTGCTTAATTTCCGCAAATTAAATTTACGTTTTATGTTCTAGCACAAAAAGTAGGAGCAAAAACCGAAGTATTCACGATGATCCATCCCAAACCCCTGAACCAACTCTAAGCATTCCGACTGCCCGCATTTTGGGGCTACTCTCCCTAGTTTTAGCCATAAGCAAACCCCGGAAACTAAGCCCGATTCCGATTCCGATTCGAACCGAAACGAACCGAAACGAAGCGAAAAGAGCGAGCGGAGAACATAAATCAAATAATCGTAAATAATGTAGTTAGCGTGTGTAAGTGCGTCCAGTTGTAATCCGTAGTGTATGTAACACAATGCATAAGCACAACTATGACAAATGTCCTCGGGCGATTTCAGTTTCCACTTTTATACAAATGTAAAAATATATATTTACAAGCAATTTTATGTAATACCTACTATGATATTTAGTGTGTAAATTCGCCAACACTGAGAAGCGAATGAAAAATAAACAAATTGTATGCATTTTTATTAAAAAAAACCAAGTGAAATTTTATTCTCGAAAGAGTCTTTAATTTAGCGGAGGCAGCTTTTCCCTTCATCCTGTCACCCGAGAGCGTGTAATTACGTAAAGTGGCTCTGGCTCTGCTGGAAATAATCCATATCTATAAACAGCGCCGGCAGCAGCTATTTTTGGCCGGCTTAAAATGTACTGCAAAATGGCAATGGAGAAGTGCGGAATTCCCCAAGCCACCGCACACACCAAAAAATCCTATAAATATGGCCGTCAGGTAAGGGACTTTGTACTTTTTTTTATATATATAATTGACATTTGGATTGCATAACGCTGGAATTCTGTGAAATATTGTTAAAGCCAGGACCCGGGAAAGGTAGCACATTTATCTATGCTTCAAAAGCATACAAACATGTTCCTGTGACGGAGCGGAAGAGGCTGCCACGCAGTCCGATGGCAGATAGCGGCGGATGGAGGAGCCAGTTCTGCAACTAGGACGCACAACAAACGTCTTCCGCCGAGGTAGTCGGATGGATAGACAGCTGCCAGCGGTGTGCCAGGTCCGCCTGCTAATGTGAAAATCGTTAGAATTCGCTCAACAAGAGGTAGCTGGCAGCAGGAGCAACCAGTTTTCCTAGGAATCGCCAGGCTCACGTTCCCTGCCTGCTGCACTGTGCATAATACGATTTAGAGTGCGCAGCATATGAGATACTTACATCGGTATGCACTTGCGTCAGCATCTTAAATATTTCATGCCCACCAATTGAATTAAGCCCTGCTGAATGCTCCTGCTCCTACTCCTGCTCCTACTCCTACTCTCTCTAATGTAGACGTAGATGGCGCGATGCGTGCTGCATGTTGCAGGTTGCATGTGCAAGTGCAATGTTGCTGCGCCTGGCAGGCGCCTGAGGAAGACAAATGAATGCAACAGTCCCATGTCGGTGCCCTTGACCGCCCGCCGCCTTTTCCACGCAAATTCTGCACTTGAACACAAAAGGCTTTGACTTTGAGAAATTTCTTGGAAAAATAATTATTATTTTATTAAAGGAAATCATGTTTTTGAAAGGTAAAATAAATTAAAATTAAATAAATAGAAGATCTTATGAGAGAATAACATTTTTTTCTGAGTGTGTCTGCCACTGCATTTGCATTTCGGTGGCCAGCCAGCCAGTCTTTCATGTGCAGCGATGACGCTAATGCACCACGCAGCAGCAGCAGGATGGCAGGACGCAGGACCTAGGGGACTCCCCCCACCAGCAGCAACCAACCAATGCAATGCGCATTAATCAAAATCTCATTTCCGTGGGTGGCACAAGAGGCATTACTACGTTGTTTACGTGGCTCCAGCAGAAAACAAAAACAGTTTGTCATATTTTAATACACTCCAGTGGTCCCGACAATGCAGGGAACGAGCTGCGAGCTACCAGCTACGAGCTTCTCTGTCGTGGCCAAAAATCCAGCCAATTGTCGTCCCCTGTCACATTTAATAGGATTATGCTTGGTTAAACACAAATATCCTTGGACACGCTCTCACATGGGCGAGTGAGTGGGTGCCACATCAATTTACAGCGTTTGCTGCTTGAAATTTTTCACATTACGCACATAAATCCTGCCAGGATGCTGCTGTTTGCTGCTTTCTAGCTAGCTGCTGGTTGCTGGTCGTCGAAACCTCCTGAAAAATGTCCACTGTTTGTTTGTGCTACACACACAAACACACACTCATCCTCACACTTATACGCTTAAGCTCACATGGGCAAATGGCCAGATGTGGGCAGGTGGTGGCCAGGTGAGGACCTCGTCCTTGGGCGCGTGCTCCGCGTGCTATTTGCCGCCGTCGCCGCCCGGTGCTGAGTTATCTGGCAAATAATGGAACGTGCTGTGCAGATGATGCGTTTTCATAAATTTTAAATAAGCACAGCAGCTGGCACAGGAATCCCATCGCAGAGGAGCATCCGAGTCGATGGAGCAACCCAAAGACGGAGGACACTCTGTGCTGGTGCATAATATCCCGTTTTATTCGAAAGTTTAGTCGAGTTTACTTAGCGCCGTCTCCGCTGCGCTTAAGTTGGCCGATTCATTTATCAAGCACTTTATCGGCAGCATTGGGGAAGAATGCACAGGCTCCGACAGACAATAAAGTATCTATGGAGTGCGAAAATAGAAATCCCCGCTAGCTGGAAACCTAACGGAGCACCAAGAAAAATGTCCTTAAATTTTCCATCGATTAGTTTATTTTTTAACACATAACGGGGAGTTTTAGGAAATATTTTTGAACAAAAAAGAGTAGTGTTTTTATTTAAAGAAAAGTTTAGGAAAGACTAGTAATTGTTTAGATTTTCTTAAAAATAAAAGGAGTCTTCAACTAATATTATTATAAAGAGTACTATAAAATATATTAAAAGTTGTTAACAAAAGGGCTTTACCAACCATTCTGTATTATTTAATTGTCGGACTCTTCCCAACAAACCTCATAAAAAGTATCTTTAAGAAATCTATTCCAAATATTCTGAATTTTTTAACATATATATTAAATATACCTTTCTACCCTACAGGAGCATTACGTTTTAAACGAAAAGGTTCAAGAAAAACCCAAAAAGGCACAAATAAATATATTCCTAAATTGTTAATCGATAGGATATTCCTTTTATAAATAAAGGAAGGCTTAAGGTATTTTTAAGAAAAATGTTTTAAATTTCCATTCATTATTTACATTATTACAATTTTTTTAAAAAGTACATCAAGCTTGGAAAATTTTTCATTAGCTTCTTCTCAATACAAAAATATTAAACATCTTAAAAAGATCTATTTCAAATATTCTGCATTTCTAATATAATTATTATCTTTATCTTTATGCAAGGAAACATTCCATCTGAAAGGTTAAATGTATCTTAATAATGTATAAAAGCTCTATGGCTTAGTGTTTTCTCTGCGTGCCCTTAAACTATCCAACAGTGCGTTACGTTACTCTCCGGCTAGGAATCTCCTGAAAGGGCCATTGGCGCAGGGACAATGAGTGGCCAGCTGGCAGTTGGCCTGATGGGTTGATGGGCTGATGGTCTGATGGGCTTTGTCTAGCCCATAAAAATGCATAGCCCGCATTGCTATTCCGATGGCGCCCCCCCACGTCGAAGTGCTGCTGTTGTGGGGCTGCTCCTGTTCAGCCTGTTGCTGCTCGGAGGACTCGCAGTGGGGAGCTTGTGCGCAGGCGCTGGAAGGGAGCGCAAACTGTTGCAGTTGCCAGTACAAAACATTGCCCCTCCGAGGGCCTTTTTATCCGCTGCCTTATCCAGGAGGAGGAGGAGGTCGCTGTAATAGTTCTTTGCGTGGGGCAGGTCCCCAAAGGGACTCGTGCTCGAGCTGAAGGTCGGAGTCGGCTCGTCTTCGTCGTTTGCCTGGAAGCCTATGCAAAGTTCGCTTTTTGTTTCTTCGCTGCCTGGAAGGTATTTGTGCTGGCTTTGGAGCTAAGTCCACCCGCCCCCGTCAAATCCCACTCAGGGGGCGGCCACCCCACCCACCAGCGACGGGTCTTGCCACTTTTTTTGTGTTTCTTGTGCGCCGAGCTGCCTGTCTCCTGGCTTGCCTTGGCTGTTCCTCTTTTTCGCACCACTGCGGCAACTGCTGCTTTGCAATTGCAATTTTCAAGGATATGCTTGAAACAGATTTATATGGAGGGCTCAGTACGTGCGGAATTTATTAATGCTGCCCCCCGGAGTGGCAGCCAGCCGCCTCTCCCCCGCCATCATTAGCTGGGACGCAACAATGATGCCGCCCGGCACAGGCACGGGTTACGTAAGGCGATGGGCCCATCGAAGTTTGCACATTAATAATGAGCTGTGTGTTCAGGTGTGGTGAATCGTGTGTGTTTGTGTTGCACTCGCAGCGAGTATTACGCGATTTCCGACATTTGGCCCCCCGAAACGCAAATGGAAACAGACACCGCGCGACGCTCTACGCCACTCTTGTTGTTGTTCCAGCGCGAACTTTGGCTGCTAATCCGACCAGGAGATTCTAGTTGATGGGCCCCGGCATCCGGAATCCGGATTCCGGATTCTGAACAGCGCTCACGTACACGCATTAACGAACTTCGGTGCTTAAAGTGCAGTCGAGAGGCAAAGACCAACAAACGCGGCTCTTCTCGACGCCGTAAAACTTTATCTGTGTTTGTGCAGTTGCCCGGGATTCGCACTACTGCTAGTCGTGGTGAATCCCCCCGCGGTAATGAGGCGTCGACGGATCCTAATAGTGACCCAGGGTTTAGCATAATTTATTCCCCAGAAGTTGATCGCCGCTTTCAATTGCACCTGTTCGTCCGCCTGGCCTCTTGGGTATTTTAATTGCGAATATTCCGCACATTAAGTTGCCTCAATTAATTTTCCATCCAGCTTAACTCCCGTTAATTAATTTCCACATATGGCGGCGGAGGATGAGTTGAATGCTCAGGAGTCTCCAAGGCGCATCCTGGCCGACACTCCATCAACTGGCCACCGCCGCAATGTGCAGGCGGAAAAATCTGTTAAATTGGATGGTTTCGAGCTTTACGAGCTTGCCAGCGCATTCCCCATCTCAATTTGCATACATTTTGATTGTGATTATCCCGGGCCACTGATTTAAATACGGCCGGATAAGGACGTGGGCGGACAATCAGCAGGATGCTCCGGCTCTGGCTTCGTCTCTGACTACGCGCTGCATGTGGCAGATGGAGCGCTGCCAGCTCATTAATAAACACGACGCTTTGCTCCGGCACCGGCACCCGATCCCATCAAGAGTAACAACAGTAACAACAACGCAATTCCGTGGCTTGTCCAGTGATGACGAGCTTGTGGTCAGCTATCCCGTCCGCCATTTCACGCTCATTGTTTTCGAACGGTTAAAGGCCGGCCCAGTCTGTTTTTAACTCGCTTCAATGGGCGGCTACATGCGTGTGTATATACATATGCTTGTACATATCCATTTTGAATTTTCCTTTTTAATTAAAATAACATTAAGCGAGTGTGAATCGAACACATGTACTGCAAGTGGAAATGCACTTACTTCATTGATGGGGCAATGCAATTAATGCGCACATTTAAGCATTAAGTTATGCAGACTATTTTGCAGCTGACTTTAATTGAATAATATATCACACAGCTTCAGGAATTAATCTTTTGCACAGGGAAAACCAATTACAGCTGTTTAATTAAGTGAGGGAATTGATATTGAATAAGTATAACTTTTAACACATCATTGGTTGAATTACTATTTAAACATAATGCAAATAAGGTCCCAGGAAAATCTTTAAGTTACATACATAACTTACTTAATCGAAACTCGTCTTGAGAGCTACCAGTTTTACAGTAAGAGCTGCGACCTCCAAGTGTAGTTTCCTTGGCAATGCAAATGGTAGTTCGCTGATGGCTGTTACATTGATAAGGCCTTCGCTGCGAATTTTCCGAGTTCAGCTGGAAAAAAATGAGCTGGAGCTGGATGAGCCCCCGATGAAGGTCCGATAGCCCCCTAGTTTCATTTCTCAGAAGCTCCAGCTCAAGGCGGCAGCAGCTTTCAGCAGTGTTTGCTGTCTGTTTCAGCCACAGCAACAACTTAACTGCACTCAACATTAGTTTGTTATCAACGCTCGCTCGATTGCTGCGGAAAATTGAAAAATATTGTCGCTGCGAAAGCGGATCGAGCTGGCTGCTTGCCACAGGATGCAGGATGCAGGATGCAGCTGCTGCTCCTCCGTCCTAATGATGGATTGCGCTGAAAGTGTCTTAAGCTCACACGCGCGACGAGCACTCTTCAAATAAAAGTTTCCAAATGTCGCCTATGCAGGCACCCGACGGCCTTGCTCCATTTTGGCCATAAAAAAGTTTGCCTCTGATTTTGCATGAACCGGAGCCTGTCTCTAAGACTATTTGGGTTAGCTCTGCCCTGATAAAGCGGCCCCCAGTCGAAGGGCACTCTGTGTGCCATTTAGTTGGGGAATTTTGAGTTGCAAAATAAATCATCTTGATCGAGCGAACTCCGCATATTAAAGCGACTCCAAAATCGAATTTAAGCGATGAGTTCCCGCTGCTGCAGCTGCTGCTGCAGACAGATAAAAGAGAGCACAAGTGAAAAATTGTTCGATATTTTTCCGGAAAACCCTTTGGCAGCCACCGAAGAGCAGACAGAGCAGCAGCTTGAAAGCACTTTATATTTCATGAACTGCTCCCAGCGGGGGCTGTGGTAATTGGACTTGTCAAATATTGCTCAAAATAATTGAAACCCGCCCCGAGATACAGGTATCTGGCCGGAGAAACAAGCAATTGAAATTTGCAAATTAATTTTCAGGTGAAAGTACAACTTGTTGCACCTGCCTGGCCGGCGGGCATAACTCCTTTGTCAACCGACACGCTAATGTGGTCAATGCCAACTGTTGCCAGCTGGCTATGGGCTCTGGGCTCTGGGCTCTCTGGGCGGCCATTCAGTGGCAGGATGCAGGCTGAATGACTCTATAAATGCATCCTCTGTCCCACCATTCCGCTCCGTTCCAGCAATAAAAGTCGTTGGCGCTGGCAACGTTCCAAGAGCAGACACTGGCGTCGATGGCAATGGCAACGGCAAGCGGAAACGGAAGCGCGCAAAAAAAATTACAACTGCAAAATGGCGGCGGCGGCGGCGGGGTGTAAGGGGAAACCGAACCGACGAAGAAGAAGGCAGCCAAGCCCAGCCAAGCCAGCGACTAAGTGGCAAAACATGAACAAAAACTTTGTCCGTTGTGCGGCCGACAAGTTGAAACTAATGACAATTTTGTTGTAATTAGTTGCGGCTTTGCCGTAAACCAGCAAATGCGACGGCTACAAATAAGTTGTCAGCGGACTTAAGTTAAGCAATTTTCATAGTTCTCTCGTCGCGCTGCCTGCTAAAATCTTTTAGCCCGGCTCAAATTTGTCGGAAATGAGATTCATTTGTTTCCCTTGTCGAGATTGTGTTCGAGTTGTGTTTTGCGTGGGCAGGCAGGCGGCGGAGATTACATTCTCGCAGCTGCAAGGCTATCCAAGCCCCCAACTTGGCTTTTAATTATTTAAAACTGCAGCCAGGCAGGCAGGCAGCTGCTGCTGTTGACGTGTCCTGTGGGAGGAAACGGCCAGGTAGCCAGGTAGCCGCAAAATATTTGCAACAGCATACGAGCTGACTTGGCACTTTGGGTTGGCTAAAAATTGCATTTCATAAATTCTGGCAATTAGGAGCTGTCCACCTACGCAGCGGGTGCAAGGACACTCGATTCAGGCATTTATTAAGGTGTAATGCCTGGGAAAATGCCAGAAATTCTGGGCTTTCTTGGTTAAATGTGGTCATAATATAACCAGCAAAGTGCCCTGCTCATGTTTAAGCCAAATTTAGAGAATTAATTTGAAACTTACAGTGATTCCCGTTTGGGTTTTATTGGGGAACATTTACAGGGGTGCTACCTCCTGAATGACCTGCTCTGAATTGTAAATTCAATCCATATCTGAATGTGCCAGCAGTTTGGCTGTAAATACGCCATTGCGAGTTTTATCGAGCGGGTTGTGTGTGTGGGTGTGTGGCAGTGGGTGGTGTGTGAAAAATAAACCAATTTGAGGATGGCGTTAAGAGTACATCTTTATGTGCCGCCGCGCGGCTTCTTTATTTTATGCACCGCCGCAACTTTGGCCCCGAACAAAGGACTCGGGCTGGCGATGTGGGCGTGGGCGTTTGATTGTGCGGGTGCCGCCCACATGTCGGGCGAAGGACTCAAGCGACTCCTGATTTCAGGCGGGGGCGGTGGAGGAGCATTCTCACTGTCATCGCAAATTGATGATGCGCAGCGGGCAAATGAAATATCGAGTCGAGTGACATTCGGGGCGCGGTGGCAGTGCCAGTCTAATCAACATTTAATTGTGGCTGTTCGCTGACTTTTATGCTCTCACGCGAATAAATGAATGTAGTATTTTTGCGAGAGAGTAAATATTTTCGGGGCAGCGCAGCGCGGTGCGGTCTGCGGACATTTGCATATCATAAAAATTCATGCCATAGCTTTTTTGTTTACTTTTTAAATTGAGCAACCGCAAAGTTTTGCATTGCATTAAAAGCAGCAAGTGGCATTCATACTCCCATTCCCAAGCCCCCCCATTCACGTGTCCCTGCTCGCATTCGCACCGGGATTCGCATTCAGATTCAGATTCTCATTGGCTTTTGCACAGGGAAAAATATGTTTCTAAGCAAAGATAGGTTACTAAAGCCTCTGGATATAATTTTCAGAACATTTGATTTGAAAATATGTATTTAAATTTCTTCTTGACAAACTACAAGTAGGATAAAATTTGTATACAAAAACTATTGACAAGCTACATTGTATTCTCTTGTTTACCTGTGTTTACTAATGGCCTTTTATGCTGGCACACAAAAACTGTATTCATTTTTAATAAACTCTTTGTGGGTCAACATTTAAAGTATTTAATATTTAAACCACGTTTTACTACATAGTACTCATATACATTCTGAAATTTCATGTCAATTCAGACATTTGCTGGCTTAAACAATCAAAAATCTAGACAAATTACCATGTAAAGCCAGGATATTTAGTTTAAGAGTCATGTTTTAATTCCTGAATATTCATATTCAAAAGTCTATGCAAATTCCTTGTAACATCTTAAAACGCTTCTTGCCGTGTAGCCTTTCCGCCACACAATATTGCAGAGAGCTCCTTTGCTTTCGATTTTTCCGGCTGCTCCGTTGATGTCCGATGTCCGGGCGTAGCTCCTCCCCCTGCGGCAGCGGCAGGAGTCCTGCCGCTCTAGTTGCTCCTTCTGCTGTGTCTCGCAATGTGCCGGCCATGTCTGCATATAAATTACGCCAGCTTGTAGTTGTAATTTCTCTTCACGTCTCAGTTTGTCTTGTTCGGCCCGGCACGCACATAAAATACATCAATGTGTCTGTAACTCGAGAGGAGTCGAGACAACCCGAGGACACACTGCTGTCCCACTGTGGCTCCACCGGCCCCGCCGCCTCGTTCCAGTTACAGAGTTTTGATTTAGTGCCACTTACACTGAGCTCGTGGTGGGATTTTTCACTTGGCACAACTTTAAGCCAGCCAGGACTTAATGATGGCACCGTGTTTGTGTTTGTGTTTTCGCTTCTGCTTATGCCCTTCCTGGGCAGGACCCGGGCAGGACAATGACATCCACTCACCTGAGGGCCCTTTCATACGTGGTTGAAATATTGTTTATTTACCCAATTAACGATAATTGCTTGGATCAATAAATTTATATTTGCCGAACGCGCCACAACGACGCCACCACGACCACTGCGGTGGTCATTTCACTTAGAGAGCGGGCCAAGTGAGAGTGCTTTACGATGAACCCCGGCCGAATCCCGGCCAGGAATATGCTTGTGTGTGATTATTACTCCCCCGAGTAACGGCGACATTAATCATGTCCTGCAGCGGGGCCGCCTGTCTGCGCATTAATAAAGTCATTACCATGTGCCAATCTGGCGGAGACGCCGCTTATCGGGCTCCAGCGGAGACCCATCACGGCCCAAATGACAGCCATTCGCGGAGCGAGCGCACTGAGAGTACAATCACAGCTGCAATTCGCGGAGCTGGCAATAAATTTCGTAGCGTTTATCTGGGCGGCTGACAACCGGAAATTTCCGCTGTCGCGCGCCTACAAGCGGGCAACACTTTTCCTCCCTCCTCACTTGTATTTTTTAACTGCTTATTAAACTCGCGGGCGTCACGTAGAATGCGTGGCAAGTGGCGCTCCGCTTGAGGCTTAAGTGGCAATTTTACAAAATAGCAGAGCGTAAAACAAATTTCTTTTATGTACTCGCAAATTGCTAGCCAAACTTTTCATATAAATAAATATAAAGGCGAACGAAAGCGAGCGAACAAAGCACGAAATGCGGAATCCCGAGTACAAAATGCCATCCAGTCTCCGCTCATAACAAGTGTCAATGGTGGGGCGGACACTATAAACATAAAAACGTCTTGGGCGTCGCGCAAAGAAATTTTCTTTAAAAAACTTTGCGAGGCGTGGCGAACCCGGGCATCGGCACGGCCATGTTTAGGAGCCGCTCATTGTTGTTATTATTGTCGCCGTTGTTACTGCGGTTGCCGCTGTTGCCGCCGCGCTTAACGGCAATTGAATGCGGGGCTAAGTGGCAATGTGTGCGAAGGCGCTTTGCTTTTGCAATTTGCAATAACCAAAGCATGGCCATAAAAATATAGTTGCCAAAGCAAAAAACGTACATTTTGCAGAGAGAGAAAATGTGCAAAAAGGTTTGAGAGAACACTCAGAAAAAACAGGGTCTAAAAGGTAGAAAATTTGCAGAAAATTAGTGGATAAGTTGGCTTAAAAGTCTACAAATATGGCCTTAAATATAGGTAATTTTTACGTGTTATTAAAGCTAGGTTTCTACATGACTTTCCACAATTTAAAAATAATATTAAACAAATATTAAAATAACTTTTCAACGCTCTAAAACATATTCCTCTCAACAAACCCACGCCTAGTTTTATATTCGCTCTTCAAATCCATAGATATCCTGCGATTTTTTTCCTCTGCATCCATCTAGAGAGAGACAGCAGCTGGTCCTAGAGCAGGACAGCAGCACAATGAGTTTTTGATTACTTTGAAATTTCTTATTTGCCTTTCCAGTAAGCCGGCCGAAAAAAATTCTCGCCTCGTTACTGTGCAAATATTGATAAGCGTCAGTCACGGCCTGCTGTTGGCGACGACACCTTGCCACCAAACCTGCTGCTGCTGCTGCTGCTGGTGTACCGGTAACCTGGCCCTTTTCCACTTTTATTTGTTTCGCAATCAGACTGCCAAGTGACATTCGGCGGTTGTTTGTTCTATGCGGCTTAATGCTGGCCAGATTAGGACCAAAACTAAGCCAGCGAATGGAACGAAAACAGAAAGCAGACTTGATTTCAGCCAACTCATGCTGCCGCTGCTGCTGCTGGTGCTTCTCAAATCAACCAATCAATACAGTTCTGCGAATCGAGAAGAGATAATTAAATAGTTCCGCTCGGCATTCCAGGAAGAATCGTCCTTAGCCATCAGCGAAATGGAGGCGAGTTGACAGGCCCTGCGTACGCCAAATTGAAGAATTTTTGTGTGTAATAAATTTGGAACGTGACGCGCGGCAGAACACGAAACAACTGCCACCTGGTCGGAGCCCAGGAGGTAGCTCCCCGTTTTTAAGGATGCGTCGCAGGATGTATGCATGTCAACAGGGTCTGATAGATCTGTCACCTGCTCACGTACAAAGGGCCATATTCGATGTTTGCCAAAACATGATAGCCACCGACAGAGACCTGTGCTAATAATTTATGAAATTTCCAATAGTAATAAGCCTCTCTGACCAAGTTCATAAATTACGGTTGCTAAGCCGGGGCTCTGCCTAATGTCCCCATTCCCTGCACCTAGACCTCGTCTTTGGCCCGGGAGGCACGTGCAACTAGTTTGCTGATTGATTAAACCACGCAACATCGCAGCATCAACTAGAAAGTTGAACGTTCCAGGAATTGTTATTAGATCGTTTGCTAGTTTCCCCGTTTTCCTACTTTTCGCTGGCTGTTGCCTTTGATGCCGTGGCTGATGCTGATGCTGATTCTGATGCTGATCTGACGTGGACGGCACACGTGCTAAAGTCACTTTTAACGGAACAACACGGCATCACTTAACGCGCTCTCCTTGCTGCCGTAACCCCCAACCACGAGTCCTGGAGTCCCGGAGTCCTGGAGTCCCGAACCCATGCCCATTGACTCGGACGTGACAAGTGCGGGCAATGGGCGATATTCCGGCCTGGCCCGGGACTCGACTTCGTCTCCGACTCATTGTCATGTGCGGCGCATAAAGGGGCGGTGCCTGGGCGCTGGTGGAAGCTGGAAGAGAGGAGTATACCCAATATGACAGCCCCGGGCAAGGCCGCTTCTTAAAGCGTATCAAGTATACGCCTCACTCTCTGAGCCACTCGCCCTTCGTTAAAGTCAAGCATGCCATAAAATCAAATTCCAAACGAGCTGATGGAATTACTTGCAAAAATATTTAACAACACGAGTGCGAGCATGCTAAAAATCCAAATAATTGTCAACACTCGTCTCGAGTTTCGGGGGACTTGAGGAAATGTACTTGGAGTGTAACAGGAAAACATTAGGGTGGCGTGACCCAGTCTCCGCCACTCGCAAGGGAGAATTAATTAACGCAAGAGTTGGCCGCTCAATTTTCAAAAATATTTCACAGCCAGCCACTCCATGGGGTGCACCTGGCCATTATGTAAGTATGCTAATTCCCTCTTGCCCTGAAAACAAAGCTCTCCGCTCGGCAGAGGGTCGGGTTCTGGTGACGTATTCATTAGAAATGCAAATGGGCATGGCGACATCTTCAAGTTCAAGTTGCCGATAAATTCGGATGCGCTGCTGGGAAAGGCCAGGTCAGGCCAGGTGATAGTCGCGTAGCGTCGGGTCAACCAGTTTCTGGCCAACCAACCAGTTTCTGACCTCGCCCTGCTGCGGCTGGCTTATATAGTTCTGCCGCTTCAGTCAGTAGGCCTAATTGTGGGAGAGCGAGAGCTGCCTACGCCGCCTCCGACTCTTTTCATTACGTATACGCAGGGTTGCGCCAAATTTATGTCAGCCAGCAAGACGCGAACTGGCACAATATTTACGCCTATGTGTTCTTATTTTCTAATTTCTGTACACCCGGTGCTGCGGGTGTATCTGTAATTAGTGTTTCGCACACATATTCATATTAAAAGCCGGCATAGTCGCTGCTTAATAAATTAAACGACAATTTGCACTGGGCCCGGGCGGGCTGTTGCTCGTAAAGTGCTGTTGGATTTGGATGTGGAACAGGGACATTATGTTGGCAGTAGGCTTGCAATTAAAATAAAACGAAGAGCTCAAGTTCTACGGCGACAATATGCAGCAGACACAAATTCGTGTTTTTTGAGCGAGGCGCTTTCCCTGAAGATGCGTGTCCTTGGGAGACCTCGAAAATAATTTATGGCCCACAATAAGCTGGGAATTTATATGCTGGCTTTCCCCGTAAATAAGTGCTTTCCTAGTAAACATTGCCTTTCTGACTCCTGACTTACTGCCCTCGCGATACCGGGGCTTCGGTGTCAATTTCCTGCGATTAACGAGCGCAAAGAGATATAGTTTTTACTCGCATATTTTTAATAAATAATCCACGCCACTTAGCTGGCCAAATAATAATAATCAGCATCTGTCGTCGTTGCCGTTTGATTGTCAATACAAAATGTTTTTATCGCCAACACAATTTGCTAAACAAATTGGCCAACTCGGCGAAATTTGATTTGATTTATTCCTTTCAGCACTCTCGGCCAGCCAGCTTTTAAATATGGTTTTTATTTATATTTTTTTTAACCATAAGCTTTAGTTTAGTTTCAGTTCGGTTCGCTTTTGCGCTTGCAATAATTGATATCGGTTATTTGCATATCAAATTTAATATATTTGCATACATCTTCTTCTCTCTGTTTTTTTATATTTTTTTTTTGCGAACCGAAACCGTTTTGCGGCTGGCCAAAAGCATATTGTTATTTGTCGCGGTATGCGGAAATAAATTTGATAAAAATGGAATTAAGCGAAGAATAGAACAAGAGCGGGCGGGTCGTAAAAGAGTTCTTAAAAGTCAGCCCGGCTCAAACATTTCTGCAAAAGAAAGGAAAGAGAAGCAAACAAACCCGCTCGACCGGCCTTTAACTTGCTAATTTCGCAGATAAAGCTTATGATTTAAGGAAATTACTAATGCTCCAATTTATGGTGAGGTGACAGATTCGATTGGATTTTGCACCTGAAAGGCACCGCCCGGTTTTGACACCAGCCAGGTGAATAAATTAAATGCACAATTTCATTGGCTGTGTTTGTTTCTGTGTAACTATGTCGCTTTTTGTCCCAGAACAATGGTAATAAAATAATATAGGGGCACGCTTGTCGTTGTCTACAAGTGAAAAGGAGAAAAAATCGAAAAAATAATAAACACTGACAGATTTTGTAAATAGATCGATTGACCCCAAAGGCAATTTGCATAAAGCGCCGCCACAAAATTCCCCCCGGGTCTTGCGTCCGCCGGAGTCGCATTTTATTTATTTATTGATACGCCAACGTCGTCCGACCGCTATTATCTATCTGTGAACCCTCGCTGGAAACTCTTCTTGGCCGGGTTACACTGGAAAAAATAAAATATAAAATTAACTTGGCTTAAAGTAGGTTAAGGGAAGAAGATGATATTCAGGAGTGTAGAACGTTGGCTTCACTTTAATGAGTTGTGCCTTAAATTTTATCAACCTGTGTATATAGGTATTATTAATATTAAATATATTTTAAAACTATGTTATAATACATATAATTTATACTAAAGATGTTGTAGATTTTACAAAGCCAAAAATAATACATTTTTTTCTTTTAAAGCTCTTAAATAAATTTGAAGTAACACATAAACAACAGTAGAAGGTAGGAATTCCTTTCAGCGATCTAAGGAATATCTTTTTAAATACAAATTTAATTTATCATCCCATCTCACCCCTTTTTTCTCTCCGTGCCAAGTGAGAGTTGGCCTGCCTTTTGACCATTTTTTATGTCGATGCTGCGTGCATCTTTTATGTGCGTGTGGCGCCCGAGACCTTGAAATTGTAGCTGGTTTGTTTTATTATGTTTACATTTGTTTAGTTTGCATATGACATTGCCACCAGCGACGTACGCGGGCCGAGATCTGGCCAACGGCCAACGGCCATTGGTAGATCGGCAACGGCCAAAAGGTGGGGCCGCATACAAAGCCAAGACAAATTGTTTTTGACTTTAGGTTATTGCCTCGAGTGGTGGAATCTTGATTAGATTCTGCTTGGCCGTTGCGGAAAAGTCAGGGAAATAGAACGATAGATAGAGATTGGTATGACATCACGGCCTGATATGGTTATGATTTCCACTCTGACCCGATCGGAGCCTTACTCATCGCTATAGTTATACGTGATATCAATCAAAATCTTAGTCATAACTGCGACTGGCATTCGCTATGGATTCACTATTGATTTGCAAATCGGTTCGGCTATCTTAAATATGGATCTTGGGTATTTCTGCGCCGGGGCTCTTTAATTATGCAAATCGAATCAGTTTTCAGCGAATTTGTTGCTGCTTCTGCCCGGGATGCTGGCGAAAAAAACAATAATTTTTATGATATCAATAAACCATGATGAAAAACGTGATAATCGCTGATCAGATTAAATGGTCGCCTGGCGCCAGCTGATTACCGCCGAATTCCGAATGGCTTCGGGTGCTGGCCAACAGTAAAAGCCTCAAGGCCGCAACGGTTGTTAACTTTATGGCTTCTATTTTGCGGATTCGAGCCGTGTTTTTGCCACAGATGGACAGGTGGACGGACCGATAGACGGATGAATGAATGGCTGGGCAAAAAAGGCTGGCGAAAATTGATTTCTATCCATTTCGAAGCCATTGTTTCCCCGAACTCCACCTCCATTCAGTGTAACCCGATGAGCGCATGGCCAAGCCCCAGAGCGGCCAGTTTAAAATACCTACATTTATGCCTTGTACCAAATTCCAAAAGGGGACGCAATAATCGCTGGGAATTCCCAGCTAGAAATATGCGGCTGGACCCACTAAAAAACTAAAAAGTGTAGAAAACCCGGAGTCCAAACTCGTTTCGAGGTGTTTTAGCATATAAAATATGAAGAAAATCGTTTCATTTACTGATAGCATGACCATTTATAGTGTCGCTTTGGCTGAAACTAGTTTCCAGTTTCCAGCACCTAGAGCCTGGTTACACCTCGGCTCGCCTCCGATGCACGGCGCGATTTGCATAATGGCGACGCCGCCATTTGCAAGAATAGGGCGGCAAGACGGCGATGCGCTTTGTCTGCGACGCCGAAGCCATTGTTTTACCAGCGCCGCTCTTCGGCCGAAGGTGGATAGCATTTCGAGAGACAAAAGCTGGCGGCGGCGACGAAGAAGAAGTTACTGAAAATCCGAGTTCCGAGCAGAGCGACAACAACAAACGGTGGTAAGTCTGCATGAACTTGAGCGCAGTCCAGTGACACCGATCGGTGGTTTTCGTATAAATATTGGACCTTTCGGTGATGCAAACGTCAGACACAGCCGAGTGCTCGAAGTCAAAGAACTAAATCCAAAATGCGTGCCTTCATTGTAAGTATACCCTCGGCGGAAGAGTGCCTCCAGGATACCAAGGATTACCACGACGTTCGTTCCTCTTCCCCCCCCAGGTTATGTGCCTGGTGGCAGTCGCCTGCGCCGACAAGCTCGGCTACAACTACCAGCCCGTGGGCCACTCCGGCTCCGGCCTGTCCTTCACTCCTGGTGGTGGCTCCATCGGAGGTGGCTCCATTGGAGGTGGTTCCATTGGAGGTGGCTCCATTGGAGGCGGCTCCATTGGAGGCGGCTCTATTGGAGGCTCCATTGGTGGTGGCTCCATCGGCGGCAGCATTGGCAGCGGTGCCGGCCTGGGCAGCCTCGGCAGCCTTGGCGGTGGCAGCGACTCCCTGAGCGCCCCCGTGTCCTACAGCGCCCCCGCCCCCGCAGCCGAGCTGGAGAAGGAGTTCTTCACCTTCACCGCCAACGAGCAGGACTTCGATGAGCCCCAGCAGCTGGAGCGCGTCTCTTCTGCCCTGAACAAGGCCCTGCGCGTCGTCTTCATCAAGGGACCCGAGAACCGTGGCCTGGAGAACGCTGCCCTGGCCCTGGCCAAGCAGGCTGCTCAGCAGGAGACCGCCATCTATGTCCTCAACAAGCAGGCTGACATCGGAGATCTGGCCAGC
>JAEIIJ010019346.1:0-28310 GCA_018904815.1 Drosophila ogumai | reverse complement strand
GAACCCCGGTCTCCCGCGTGACAGGCGGGGATACTAACCACTATACTATCGAGGACTTGGATGTATTAATTTTTCTACCAAACAAATTATAAGGGAAAAAAGAAAAAATAAAAAAAAAAATACAGATGAAAAAAAATTTGTAACATTCTCCCCGACGGGGAATTGAACCCCGGTCTCCCGCGTGACAGGCGGGGATACTAACCACTATACTATCGAGGATGTTGGTCAACAAGCGACAAATGCGGGGTAGAAAGGCAATCCAATTGATTTATCATAGCAAAGATACTTTTTGGTGATAGTTGCTCAGAATAAAAGTATCTTTAGGCTTAATAAATAATTTATGTTCCAACCGAATCCCTTAGAAAGAGGTAACATGAACCCACCTTGAATCGATCGGCCTTTCCGTAGGGAACATCGAGGAACTGCATTATCTTCTGGCCCGTCCAATCCGTGCTCAAAGTGCGACCACGAAGCCTGCCCAACTCGGGAACGGTTACGGAGAACACTGTGGGCTCCTGGACATTCTGCACTTGTTGCTTGTTGGGCTTCTGTTTCTGCGCCTGCTGGGGCCGAGGTCGCTTGTTCTTGTGATGAACCATGTTACCCTGGAAGTCGCCGGGACGCTGCTTCTTCTGCTTGTTCTGGTTCTTCTGAGCCTGACTGCTGGCCGCGAAGAGGGCCAGAAGGACGATGGCCAGGAGCACTAGAGCTCCACTAATCCTTGCCATTATCTTACTTTACTTCAGGTGCGATGCTGTTGGATGATAAAATCGAACTGTGGGCTAGTCCAAATATCTGCCCACCAAGAAGACTTTCTCGGCAACCTCGAGTGGCTCTTGACCGGGCACGAGTTCTATTTCGGATTATGGTAAATGGGGTCAAGACAGCACTCAGTTCGAATCTTCCTCTTAACTTGAGCGCCACTTTTCGCGATCCCAACATATATGTATGAATATTCAGTGACAGCTATCTAAATGCGAACTTATGCGAAATTTAGCCGCGGGTGGGACTATGCTGCTCTTGGCATGAAAGTAAAAGAGAGCCAGGCGGCACAACCTGTTCTATAGTTGACCTCTGTCTGGTTTTCTCCCAATCAGTTTGATCGGGAGTTGGGAACAAAATAGCCCATTTTAGATGATAAATTGCAATAACCCCTAAGACCCTTTCAAAATAAATTTAATTTGGGTAAAAAATGTTACAATTCTATTAGATTATTCTCTGTAAATTAAAACTCCTTTATATTGCAATTCTTTTAAACATCTTATATATTTGCATAAAGCCATATCTAATACAACTTTGACAGATTTCAGTAGACTTTTAAATGGTACTCGCAGTTGTAGCTAAACATTTCCTTAACTGGTTCATACATCTTGCAGTTTGCTTAATTGATTATTTGTATTTTTAGTAAATTTATTATTTTCTTAGGAGCGACTGCTAGAGATCTATAGATACACATTTTCTCTGAACGGATTGCAAAGATTGCATTATTCTGCTCTATTTTTAGTCAACATTTTTGACAGATATAAGCATTTAGTCAGGAGATATATAGATAGATAGATTTGTACGTTAGCATGCTGTTTTCGAGGGCTTTCACTCCTTGGTAGTTGCGTGTGTTACATTCGTTAAATCTTTATTAATAAATAAATATAGTATGTAGTAGGCATCATGTAAAATTAGATTAAAATGCATTATAGACTACAACTAGTTCATAAACGCACAAACAATTGCATTCAAATGCAGAAGTATTCTAAAGCGAAATAAATGTTTTTTTGGAGAGAGCATCTGCTGAAGATCGAGACCCCCAAGCGCGGATGGGAACAGCTGGCCGGGTGATTCACAGTCACCACCATCGCTTAAATGTAGTACAGGCGCACAACCGATTTGGTGATGAGTGTCTCGTTGTCGTAGAAACTGGTTTGGATCGTCACATTTCCGTTCAAGACCTTGGCGGGCATCATCTGGGACTCGGGCGCCGCCTCAATTGTCGACTGCCAGGTGTTGGTTGTGTTGGCGCCCACGAAGCCCATTTCGAAGAACCACTCCTCCATTATGCGTCCCTTGAACAGTACCTTCTGGTCGAGACGGAAGTTCTCCATCGGCTCTATGGTGCTGAAGTTGATCTCCCGCGACACCGCCCTCATGTCTAGAATCTTTACCGGCACACGCGCCTCGTGCTCCAGATCCGGTGCCGAGAAGTCCTTGTTCTCCTGCCATATCACCTTGCCGCTGTCGGCGTCCCGCAGGATCATGTAGTTGATCTGGAACCCCTTCTGGATCCTGTCGCCGGCGCTCTGGTCATCGGAGCCCATCGCTGTCGCTGAGTGTTGGTGAATCCGGAGCACAACCAGGTGAGACCGCCTACGCGTTTACGTATACTAGCGGGGCAGAAAATCAATTATGTTTATTTTTAATCCAAATGCCAGCCATCAGCTGTTTAGTTGTTTAGTGCGACCAACTTTTATTAATTTAAAGAGACGGAAAAAGGAAAAGACATTGGCACTGCCATACATCCCATCGGTTCGTTAACCGATAGTTGTTAACCTATCGATAACAGTTATATTTCCGCTGTGCCAGCACTAATTCGCCAAAAGAAAACATTCCGAAAAAACACAGAATTAGCAACAAATAAGCCATGATTATATATGGCGTCTATATAGTTAGCAAATCGGGTGGCCTTATATTCAACCTGGACAACAATGTGCCGCGCATTGAGCACGAGAAGACCTTCACATACCCGCTGGACCTGGTGCTGGACTACGATTCCAAGAAGGTTTCGGTGTCGTTCAATCGCAAGGATGGAATAAATGGTGGGTGTGTCTTGGGTTCAATGTTGCTTCTTGATTATTTCACCGCATTCTGCCTTGCAGTTGGTCATGTTCTGGTGGCGGTCAACGGTATACCCGTCACGGGCGTCACACTGGACGATGGACGCGATGTGAAGACCACGCTGGAGGCTCCGGAAAACTATCCCATCAACCTAAAGTTCAGCCGGCCAAAGATGACCACCAACGAGAAGATCTTTCTGGCCAGCATGTTCTACCCCCTGTTCGCCATCGCCAGTCAGCTGAGTCCGGAGCCAAAGAGCTCTGGCATTGAGCTGCTGGAGGCGGACACGTTTACGCTGCACTGCTTCCAAACGCTTACGGGCATCAAGTTCATTGTGATCTCGGAGACAGGCCTGAATGGTATAGACCTGCTGCTGCGCAAGGTTTACGAGCTGTACTCCGACTATGTCCTCAAGAACCCATTCTACTCGCTGGAGATGCCCATCCGGTGCGAGTTGTTCGACAACAAGCTCCAGGAACTGCTTGCCCAGGTGGAGAAGACGGGCATTAGCAATATTGATAAATAAATAAAGGTTTAAGTAGTCTTTGTACAATGTTATTAAGGTTGTCGTTAGTTGCTGCGGGTTTTTTTTTTTTTTTGTATTTGCATGCTGGGATTGATAAGAATCAACAGACATAAGTCTGTTGGAAAACAAATCAAAATTTCAAAATAAAAAACAATACATTTTTTGGTATATTTTAAAATTTATATGCAGAGTTATTAACTAAAGAAATATTTAAGATGAATTTTCGTACAGAAATATTTAGAGAAAGTGCAACAATTTTACATGTTCTTGGGGAATCTTATAAAAGATGATTCCAATTAACTCTTTCTTTTTTTTTAGTTGATCATTTCAAGCTCCGACTTTGAACTTTAGTGACCAACCAGCAGTTGGTGTAAGTTTTCTTTAAGCTAACTTTTTCCAATGCCCAAAAAATAATAAACACACTTTAACATTTTACCGGTCTTTATTTTTGTATAGATTTTCTTTTTTTTTTTTATTCATTCAGCCATCTTAGAATAGTTTGTTGTATTTTATACATACTCATATAAAAATAGTTGTTTGTTTAACACTAAATATAATTTGTATATTACACTTTCAGCGCATAACCTAGACAACACCCTAACCTAAAACAATATATTGCATGGCCTATATGAATGCTTTGTGACCCATGCACAAGGATAAGGTAACCAAATAACCAACAAACTCAGTACATGCTAGATGGTGTATAATATATATATGTATAGGTGTATATAATAAACTTCTTGAGCGAAATATGACTCCAAAAATAGATTGCAACTGCGTTAAACATTTAAAAATTAAGCAACAATTTCCAAGATACCTACTTAACGACTAATAAAAAGTATCAAAAATGTTCAAGGCATAACAATTAAGTAAGTTCTTCTTCATTTTCCATCTCTCTACAGCAAGAGCGGGGCCTGTATCTGTGTATAAGGGGTGTGTATGTGGTGTGTGTTTTTGAGCATAGTCCTATTGCAAACTGCCTATTGCACTTATTGGCATCCGTTTCCGTTTAGTAGCCAGTCTCAGGCTCCTGCTTTAACGTCATGCGACAAGGTTCTGGAATAATTCGAAAAAAAAACAACAAATTAATATTTATTTATATAGAAAAGTTAAATTTCGCTTGATAACTCACCCAATCCATAGCCAGTGGGCGCTGTCAGCAACTCCGGCGCTCGGATCTTAAGCGGAGTGCGTCTCAGCATCTCCTCGGCACTGCTGCCCTCGCTGCGATTGTACTCGTTGAGCGTTATGTCGGCGGGATTGCGCAGCACCAGGCCGCCAACACCACTGGTCACCTCGACTGGCGATGCGACCGCTCTTTGGTAGGGATGCATGCGCTGGGGACTGTGCTGGGACCGACTGCCATTGTAGTGTTTCACGGGCACATCCATGTAGGATCCATCTTGCTGCTGGTGAGTCGCATGTTGCTGTTGATGCTGATGCTGCTGTTGTTGTTGTTGCTGCTGCTGCGACTTGGGGCTGTTGAGCGGGGGCGAGATCGCAGCCGGAGCCACGGATGCGGGTGCGGAGGAGGAGGAGGAAGACGAAGCAGCAGAAGCTGCCGCAGCTACTGCTGTGCCGGTTGCATACGCCCGAAATGAATCCTCCGCGCTGTTCGCCTCTATCAGAGCCTGGATATGCTGAACCTCTAGATCCAAGCCATGGGAACCACTGCCGCCCGCCGAGACCAGGGGATCTAAGGAGGAATTCACCTGACTGCCGCCGCCATCCATGTTTCCAGTGTGGGTAGGACTTTGGTAGTCGTTGGACTGATTTGGTGGCGACAAAGGCAAAGGATTGTCCGCCAATTCTCCTGCAAAAATCGTATACAAAAATCAATATTCATCGAGTTTAAAAGTAAATTCTGTGTTTCAACCCACCTCCCAAAAGCATCTCCTGGAGCAGCGAATCAATGTGGGCCACGCCAAAGATCTTGGCAAACTGGATCTGTTCGATCATCTGCCAGGTAATGGACTGCAAAACGGGCAGGATGAGCAGGATCTCGCCGAAGCGACCGCGCGACTCGTACTGCCGATCGGATATGTAGTCCTCGAGATTATTGAGTATCTGGTGACGCAACGACTTGATGCGATGCGGCTCATTTAAGCCCTTGGCATCTGTAAATTATTTAAGTTTAGAGTCTTAAATTAGAGACATCCCTCTGTGCTATAGACTCAGAAAACTTACTGGGATCGAAAAAGACCAGAGCCTTGATGCAGGCAAACTCGGTGTCATCAATGCCCACATCCTTCATGACCACCACAAGTTCGTCAATGATGCGGGCGCCTATCCGAGAGATGTCCAAATTGGGTGACACAAGGGGATCTGGACAGTGTCGGGTGATCACACAGTTGTTGCTCAGTAGCAGAACATCCTTGAGGTGCATCGATCGACGTGACAGGCCGAGAAGCAGGTGCTCGCCGGCATGGGCACGCAAGAGGGCCACCTGATCGTCCAGCTGCAGCTCGTTAAAGGCCGGAATCTGCTTGGCCCACTCCACCAGGGTGAGTAGCTGTTGTTTCATCGATTCGCAGACATCATTAATGCTGGCAAACTGCTTTGTGGTTAGGTCCTCGTTTATGTTTGGCTCCATGGCAGCTCCGGCCTTAGACTGGCGCGACTCGTTCTCGGCCTTGACCAGCGAGATCACTGAGAGGCCATTGCCCGGGTCCGGATCATCGTTGGAGGTTCGACGACAGCTAATCCGATCCCGCTCGTTCTGCACTGCTTCCTTCTTCATGCCCGCCTTGAAGCACTTTCGTAGCCGGCAGTAGCGGCACTGGTTTCGCTTGTCCTTGTCCACTACACAATTGCGGGAGAATCTGGCGAAAGAAAATCGTTGAGTAAATAAAAATGTAGATAATTTAGGGAATATTTATACCCTATTAATTTTCATGAATGCCCACCTGCATGTGTATTGATGATTCTTCCTCACACTACGCCTGAAGAATCCCTTGCAGCCGTCACAACTGGAGGCTCCATAGTGCTTGCCCGTCGCCCGATCTCCGCAGATGGCGCACACCGTCGGTGACTGTTGCTGCTGTTGTTGCTGTTGCAGCTGCTGCTGCTGACTGCTGCCCCCACTTCCGCTTCCACTGTGGTTATGATTCGGCGAAAACATGCTATTGTTGTTGGTGCTGCCGCTGCTGGCACTTCCGCCTCCTGCGCTGCCCGCATTGCCTCCGTTTCCGTTGCAGAGCGCGAAATTCTCGCTGCTCTGGTTGCTGCTGTTGCTCAGTCCCAGGACGACGCCGTTAGGACTAAGAGCATGGCCAATCGGACTATGCGGCTGGGAGGCAGCCGGATAGCCGGCGGCCAAAGCATCGGCGTGCATTATATGGCTTTCAGACTCTGCAAGGAGAAACAAAATATAAAGGAGCTTAGTTTTATTTGATAATATATTTAAATTTTTTTTAATTGCACTATTTAAATTGGCTTTACTTTACAGAAACCAACGAAAGTTAAAGTATACACAATGTGACGATTAATATAGTTTGGAAAGCACTGTCATCTTGATTCAACTTAATGATATAAACATCATAAAGGCTTTAAAATATATATGGTAAATATTTATTTATAAACTTATATTAATCTCAATTCAAATGGTAACGTCTTATTGTTCTTTGTTACTCATCCGCAAAACGTGTCGTTAAATATATGTCGTGTCATGCTTAGATCAACAGTTTGGCAGTCGCACGGGCTGGGCGCACAAACAAACAGTTTTAGAAGCTCTCTGCGCCTACGCGAATTCTTTACAACAGTTTGACATTTACTGATCGCAAGCATACTATATCACGTATACGCAACAATTTTTAGGATTTTTAAATAGACTAGTGCAGAATGTAAAATACTTTTTTCTGTTAGTTATAAGTTTAGTAAATACAATTTTTTATTTGTTAAGAGTTTTCTCAGAGTACGTTTTTCTTAACAAGGAAACTGCAGGTTATTCTTGTAGTAAATACCTAAAAGAGATGAATCCATTATCTTAAGGCAACATAGATACATAGATATTAAAACTAAGTATTTCGTTTTCCTTTATACATAATTTTGGGGACTACTTTTTTCACCGCAACTGTGCTGTATACGATACATGTGTAATTTATTTGTTGACCTGTATGTTGCCTATCGTAGAAATGGTAATATAGCGAAAATTTTTTGTTTTTTTTTAAATCGCGCAATAGCAACAAACAAAAATGAGAAAAGCAAAAACTTTAACAAAAACAACAACAAACAGACCGTCACTTGAAGCCGTGTGGCTGGCGCTGCTGTCGCGTCTGCGTCGCCGTCGTCCCTCAGTCACTGGCTCCACCGCCGACCCTGCCTTGGCCGCTGCAACTGCGACGGAGACCCGCCCACCGCCCACTTTGCCACGCAACAGAATATCACCAACGGCGACGCGATCGCGATCGCGACTAGAAATTTTAACTCTACCGGACTTGCGCACCATTATAATGCAACTGATTACTGAAGAAACACACGACTCGAAAATTTTCAGTCGTATCGTATGTTGTCTTTGCCGCTCACTCTCGCTGTCGCTCTCCTTGCCGCTAAAGCACAGTGGGGCCTTCAGAACAAATCTCACATATGATAAGCCATAAGGAGTATTTTGTAAATAATTTGTTATGTTCACAAATTGTCTAACAGATACCATTTAAAGTACCCGATTTTGTTACTTGGCTCAAAAGTTAATTATTTTTCAACAGAGACACCTAAACAAGCTCCACTGTGCAGTGCTAGTGTGTGCGTTAATCGACGCTTAAATCAATTCAACTGTGTTTGCATATCTCACACACACACTTTTTTCTCTCCCACCAGAGAGACCCCAAGTTTAAAACCAGACTTGGAGCTCTCTCCCCACCAACACAAGCAGAATTAAACACAAGCAGAGATAGAAATTCGTTTGGAAGACCAGACAACAACAAGGAGAATAAAGTCACACGAATAAACAAATAAATAAAAAATGTGTACAAAAAAAGCCGGCTTTAATTTGGACATCGTTATGAGGCAGCGCGAGAGTGTGTGTGCGAGTGTGTAAAAAAAAACATAACAGAAAATCAGTTGGGGAGACCGGAGAAAGAGAAAGAGAGAAACTAGAAATACTAGTAACACGAATATAGAAGAGGAAGAGGCGGTAAATAGTAGTTGCCTTTAATAAAAAACAATCAAAATACCCGCACAGTGGAAGTGATTTACTAGATGTGCGCTTTTAGCTGAACATAGAACATAGAATATAGAATTTTGTGTAAAATAATAAGCTACATATAAATACAAAATTTTAATAAATTTCACAATTTGTTCTGAAATGGGATCATAGATTTAATACATGTTTTTCACTTTATTTTCCTTATTTGTGGTCTGTTTAATATTAGTCACTGATTATTTTATGTAGTATTAAGATAGGAACGAAATTGACACTGATTAATAATATATATACACATGTACATTGTATGTCTGTTATCTTTAGAAACAGCTGATCTTTTTATTTTTGCATTAAAAAACTAGGTAAAAATATACTTGTAACTTGATTGGGATTCCCAATTATCCACATACCAGGAAGCTTTATGCTTTTTTATTAAAACTATAAATTCACCAATTTTAATTAACACTAGCAACTATACAAATACTGCATTATTTCAAAGCAAACACAAATTTCATCACAATACTGCTATTTTGAATCTCCCATCGAATCTCCTTAGCTTAATAGTTTTGTAAACATTTACTGTCTCTAATAGGTGCACTCGAGGGGTTAATTGGTTTGCTTGCTCACAGATTCCCAGACAATTAATCACGGCCCTTCGACATCTGATATCCTCACCGCTTGAAAATCTGATACAAAATAAGAGCAAGCAAGTTGTTACTGCTAAAAATTCTAAACATTAAAAGTGTGTGTGCGTGAGCCTTAGGTTTTTATCAAAGCTAATGCGCTTGTTTTACCAGCTCAACGAACAGAAAAAAAACTAAAACAACCCAGCCAAAAAAAAAAAAAAACAATAATAATAAAAAAGGTAAATAAAAGCATAACACTCGTTTGCTATCATTTCGCATATAAAACTTTCTCATCGCCTCATTGCTCTCTTTCGCACACTCGGCTGGGTGTTGGGGGAAACAGGCCCCGGTGTAAGTTTTATTTTTTTAGCCAAGTCATCGTTAGAGTTCAGTTTTATAACGCCGCGTCATCGTTAGTATTGCAAAAATGTTGTTCCTGCTGCTGCTGCCATCGATGCCCCCTCTGAAGTGGTCAAATCGCAATCTGAGATTAGAAAATATCGGATTCTCGGGCGATTCGCTGAAAAATAATTTGGCGGATTTCATATGCGTATTGCCGCAAATAGTTTATGGCCGTTGATAAAACGCAAGAGTAGAAAAACACACGTTTATGATGTGTCCTGAGATAAGAAACAGAACAAGTGCCACACCTGAGGGTACCAAAGAACCCTATATAGTATAAAAGAGGTATTACGAAGTAAACACACATATATGGATATTTTTATCTTTTCATATTTAAATGGGAATGTGAGTGCTGGCTTTTCAGCTTAATTTGGTCAATTTATTTTCCAAACACCACAACAAAAGTTAAAGCTAGCGGCCAGCGGGCGACGAGCCCCCAAAGCCCCCCCAAAAAAAGTATAAATAAATTGATCTAAAGAAGAGAGAATCGAGTGTTTCGCGCTTCGATGTTAATTTACTTGTTGATGGATACTCTCTCGTTATCTCTCGGCTTTGTGAAATATGTATATATTTTAAGCCCCGAATTTTCATAAATAAACAAAACTGTGAAAATTATAAATAAACTAATTTGGCAAAAAATAAGTAATGTCTTTTAAATGCAACATCTTTTTTCTGTCAATATTTAGCTTTACCAGAGTTTAAAACAAAACTTGAAATACCCTTCGACTAGGGTAAGTTTAGGCATGTGGACAATATTTTAAATATATCTATACACATATCTATGGGATGGGAACTTTGCTCGATCTACGCAAACGAATGTATTTTTAGATACAATATATTTGTTTACCCAGTCTGAAAAATAACAAAAATGAAGAGCAATATATAAACTTAAACAAGAAGCATGTAAATATATTTTTAAATAAAAAGCTAGCATAGATCTTCTAAACAATTGAAAACCAAAAAGACTTATTTATTATTAACATTTATAATTCTTTTTTATCAAAATTAAGGTTTTTGTGTTCAAATTTAATTTTAGGCACCTTTGCTTGTAGAAGTGTGTGTTTGTTCAGTATTAGTCAACCATTAGTCACAAAAAATAGCACAATTTGATAAGAGCTGTGCAGTTTCCACGATTGCAAGGACTGGCATCTACAAAGAATTTAAATTGCTTCAACAAAATTACCTTTTTGGTCTATATGAGAGATTTACTAGCTACAGTTTTATCTTAACAATTCCTTAATGTGATAAGTTAACATAAATGTTATCAATTTTTCCATTTGGTAACGTTTACATTACCATTATTACTACGCCTTGATCAAGAATATGAAGTTAATGGGGTCGGTGTATAAAAATAGCTTTGATAATTCCTAATCATTTTTTATTCTAATTTAATTTGTTTTGGGTTGAGCTCGGATTAAGGAAGTCATAGCAAAATCTAGAAAATCTTGAATTATATTCGTACACGTATTCAGATTGTACGAGCAGGAGGAGAGAAGAGAGGGCAATTTAGCTAAGACCTTAATTATTGTTTAGTTTAATCGGCATTGCGAACGACTGGCATTAGCCTACATATGTGTGTAATTTAAAAACCCCTTGCCACCCCCAGTGAACCCCCTTTCCGTTTACAATCCCAATCGGTCTCCAACACAGACTCTTATCGCCGTCAGAGACTCAATAACGTGCCTAATGGCAGCCGAGCGAGCTCCCAACCGTCGCTGATAGCACACACGGCGTATGATCAATTTTAAAATCGGCGAACTCAGTGAAAACATTCGAAATCGAAACCGAATCCGAAACAATAGCTGTACATACGGTGTCCACATGCGACAAGAGCAATTAGCAAAAAACAAAAACAAAAACAAAATACGATTGAAGGCAGAGGAAAATAAAAAGTGAATCAGCGAGATATCAGTTGTTGTTACTCCTATTCCCAGTAGTTATCAGCGTACAAGGGTATATGGCATTCGTGGAAATTACCTATATTTCAAACAAGGAAGCGTTGACAATAATGAATAAAGGATCAGCAGACCAGCTAAAATACACGAAAACGTAAGAATTCGGATATACTTAAAATACTAACCTATTTTTATAAATACTGGTAATTTCGCAGTTGATATACCGTTCCAGCCTGAAGCATCGTTTAAATTTAAATGGAGAGTCACAGGTCAAGCTCAATAAATATGCGTAAGACGGACGTCGCAAAATACTGTCTAATTGCCAGGTGGAAATCTAGCTTCGTAAGCAATCATACATATATAGCGTTACATATATAATATTATCAGTGATTCGCGCAGCTGCATGCACCCACCCACCCACGATCTGACCTCATGGCACCGCCCAGAAATGATGCAACTTTAAAGGTCGCCTGTTCTTCCCTTGAAGATAATCGTTGGGGTGCCCGAAGCTCCTTGAACTTCACAAGGCCTTAGTTTATGGCGCAGCTTAATTGCTTTCGTAATTTCAGGGAAAGATCTACGGAAAGTGTCTTTGGCTCCTCCTGCCAATTCAGTTAATGATCTTCACCCTGCCACCGAGAGGTTATACTTAATATTCGCAAACGGCAATTAAATTCAATTTCCTACGAACACTTTTCACAATACATTTGGTAAGTACTTGTGGGCATCACCCAACCGGCAGCCAAAAAAACAATTTTAGGATTGCATCACCATCGGATAATCAAAAGGGAAAATCTAGGACTTAAGTGTGGCTAAAGCAAACACTTGCGGGGGGAAATATCTGTGAAATCACTGCAAATATTGGTCCCACATCAATCGGACCACAAGCAAAGGTTGAGCTCATCTCCAGGGATGATCTTTATGGAATGTCATTCGCACCCTATCGCCAACTTTGGGGGGCAATTCCAATTCCATCTATTCCATCATCAGCAGCATCATCGACTGGAAACAATCCGCCCAACGGATGTTTGCGCTGGACATTAGAAATTGTCAACTTGCAATTAAATGTGCGAAAATGTGCATTGTCAGATTGACTTTAGAGTGCAAATATTGGTCAATCAATGGCATATCCACACTGGCAAAAATAAAATGGTCTAGAGATTAGAATAAATTCTAAAACAAATAAAACCTACGTCCAACTTAAACAAGGACATTGTAGAAACTATATGGCTTGGTGATTAGTTTAGTAAAAGTTAAAAATTTAGCAATACAAATTTCTTCTTATTTAACAAATATCACAACAAACCTAATTTTAAAAAGTAATTTTTGCTCAGTGTAGTATTGATGCATTGGGGAGTGGCTTATGAAAATAGGAAAAGCCACCTTGTGGTTGTGAAATGGTTTGGCATGTCTATAAATTGTATTGTCAACATTTTTAGAATTTTCCAGCTAACCGAATGCGATCATTGGCTTAAATTGGGCTAGGTTAGGTCAGCCAAAATAAAAATAAAAAAAAACAAAATGGTCGCTTTAATGATCGCGTTCGACTGGCCATCGAGCCTCTCAAGTTTTGCCCGCTGGGCTTGATCCAATTAAAAGCGACAGCGTCTCGTAAGATTCAGCTTTTTATTGGCATTATCATTATTTTTATGACTAATAATTGCGCTCATATTGTCTATAATTAAAATACTAAAAACGTCTCAATTAAATTGTTATTAACAAAAAGCCAAAGCGGCAAGCAGCACACACGGACTAATCAAACAGCAAAACGCCAGCCACAACTATCATAGCTGTACACGTACAACATGGGTGTATGTGTGAATCTTTAGATCTGAATGCTGAAAGTAAAACTTCTCGCCGGGCACTTAGAATCGAGTCAAGTGTAATTTCCATTAACTATGTTTGTTATGGTCGCTCTGTCCGTCTCCGTCTGGCCTCTTAATTGGGCGCTAACGTGTTTCAGATACATTTGTATCTCCAAATAGCAAATAGCACCGACAACCGACAGCCGGACAGCAATTAAAACAATCCTCGCCTTGAACCGCGTATCATGACATTTAGAACTTCAGTGCGCGTTGAGCGTGCGCGCTCTTAATTCACCCAAAGCTCAGCTCTAAATTACACGCGTCTTGGATTCGATCAGATTTTTTATCGCGTCTGGGTCACGACCCAGAGAGAGAGAGTCTTCCTCCTCTTTTATGGGGTGATGTGTGTGCTTCCTAATTAGCATGCGACTATACGAGCCCTCTTATAATCGCTCTTCCCGCGAAAAGCTAGCTGCAAGTCACGGTGATGGAAACAGTGACTGGGCGTGTGAAAGCTCAGATTAAAAATCCCCAAACGAAGTCTTTATTGACACTTTTATGACTCGTTTAAATATATTTAAAGGGATTTAACCCACGTTGTAAGCATGATGCAGCAAGTTCTGGAAGTGAACCTACCTCAAAGAGAATATATATTACTACAGCATTCAAATTAATTAAAATAAATAATTTCAGCAGATTTTTTTAAGTATACACAGTGAGCACTCTTTAAAAATATCGGTGTCTATTACATTTTCAAGATAATACTATAGTTTCTGTACTGTAGATCCTATATTTCATATTTACAAATTTTAAGATATCATAAAAACACTAAGCATCGATCTCTGAAGATAACTTTATATACTTTTTATAATAACCTACGATTTTTTGTCATTTAAATTCTTTTTTACTTTTACTAAGAATCCGCCTTTCGATTTGTGAAAACGTTTCACTCTTGTCTTATCATTTTGCGATTCTTGAGTATCTCAAGTGTCTGACACTCAATCAGACTCAATTTTCCCCCCCAATTTTGACAAAACTTATCGATAGCTACTGGCTTCTATTTAGATGTACATCTCGAGTGGGCATTTCAATAACCCGTGGAGTTCGCCTGTACTAGACATATGTTAGTGATATGCATATAGAAAGGCTAGTATTTCCGGTTAGATCACTGCCATTGTAGACCCAGTGATTAGAATCAATAGAGTAGCTGAATAATTGCAAGACATTAAGTAGAAATCGAACGTGTATTTGTAGTTGAAGTTGTTTTTCCTGTGATTGCGGGGGTTACCGAGAGCTCATCGCCTAGAGAGGGGTTATCTATATATCCGTAATAAAGGTACCAGTAATTTTAGAGTACTGAAAGTGCCCGAATGAATGGTACATGGTAATTAAATCAACCAGTCGTGTGGGAAAATGTCATTCAAAAATATTTTATTTCGGCTGACTGCCTTCGGTTATGTTGGTTCTAAATTTGACTTGATAATCGCATACCTCTCTCTTGTTAATAAAAAAAATATATGATGAAATAGACAAAAACATATTTTTAATGTCCACAATAATAAAATAATAAATGTTGTTTTGAGCAAAAAAGTCATGAAACATAAATTAATTAAAGCCTGCTATTTTAGGTAATAATACCCTATTGGAGGGTATGCCAAGAATCCTCCGGGTATATTGGTCAATTTCGCTTGCCCTTGGTTGTTTGCGACTTTCACCGTTTCTTGGCTGGCGAAGGAATCTTATCGCCGCAAATGCACAAGGCAAGAGAATCATAATCGCTGATAAACATTGCAATAAAGTGAGTTTTATGGTGGCCAGCTATAGCTGATAATGTGGCCAGGGTGCCACGATAAATCGTCTACCCCCAGTGAAAAAGTTGCAGCCCAGGGTGTCACTTATCTGCAGTCAGATATAGACACAGATAATATACCCACATAGGACCGGAGGATGTAGCAACGAATTACAAGCGTTTATTTGTTTTCTGAGCTTTTTTTTTTTGCAAATCGATGGACACATAATGAGCTACGATCTGGATGGATCGTGTCGCCTGATTTTGGGCTATGAATTGTTTTCGATGTTGTCATGGCCGCAATTAAGTGTATCTTATCAGAGGCATTCAACTCTGGGAACAAAACACATTGCTTAGACGTCTAGTCCCGGCCAATATATACCCTGTACTAAGAATTACTACTTACTACTTAGTCTTAAGACATTTCTAGGGATTGAAACTAAAGATTTTTGGATTAGGTTAACAGTGCTAGCATTATCTTGAACAATTATAACCCCAATATACCCCACGCAGCTTCTAGGGGCTATCAAAGATTTGCAGAATCTCTTATCATCATGACTTGAGATTATTTTATACAGGAGGGGATTCCTGAACATATTTTTAAATTAACGCAAGTCTTATCTATTTTATTGAAGATTAATATCAAACTGCGCATTTAAAGTTTTGTGTTACAAAATAGCACTATTCAGACTGAAAAATATATAGATACTTTTGAACTAGAAAAAATTAGTTTGAGTTTTCAAAATAATTACCAGAGTACAAAATTAAGCTTAGGAATATTAAATAAAAGTATGTATGATTCCAAGAAACAATTAAACTTAATTGTACTTTATAGTAGTAGTCTTTAATTAAAAAATAAATTTTACACAAAGCATAGACATTATCTCTCGATTAATTAAGTTAATAAAAAATACAATAAACACAGTAATTACGGGGAATACTGATTGGTAAATCCAACTTTAACACCTCTCTACTATTAATTGGTAAATAAAAACACAATCAACTCTGAAATTACAGAAATCTCTTAAAAATGTGATGGTAAAGACTTTAAAAACGTTATAAAACCAAGCAATATTATAGGAATTACTACCAAATTCTGAATTGTCTGGTTCCTGTATCTAAAGGTTTTTCAATTTCATATTTCTTTTGGCCAGAATTTAATCCCTGTCTCAACTCACCCATAATGTGTAAAAGGTTCTCCTCCAGGAGAAAGGCATCATCGTAGCTGGAATTTGTCAGATTCTCCGTTTTCATATTTAGCAAACTGGGCAACATTGAGGCGTACATTTGGATTGCGTTAATCTCTGCTGATAGTTCACGCTGCGAACTCTCGAATTAAGTCAATCCGGTTGGTTACGATGGGTTTTCACAAAGGGGAGGGAGACTCGGGTCTAGTTCCTTGTGCTGAATATTCAAGATGGCAGCGGCGATACACGGAGTAAATATTTGAGAATCCTTCACACTTTTTGTTTATTTGTTATTTTTTGCAAAATTTACTTTTTCACAAACGCTTGTTGCTTTTGTCGCTTCTGCTGTTGCTGGCTGCTGTTGTTGGCGCTCATTTTTTGTGTTTTTTTTTTATGATTCTCAACGCTTTTGCTGCTTTTATTTGAAGCCAGCTAAGGTGAGGGGCCAGAGACACACTTAAGTAAAGTTAAATATTTGCACAAATTAAAACCGAAAATAGCTGAAGCGATGAAAGTTAAGGAGGCGAGGGAAAAGCACCGCGCCGCTGGAAACACCGAATCCAAGCGAACCGTCGGCAATTGGTTCGATGCGATATATATTTCATTAACATACGAGTCTGACTGCGAGGTGTGCGTCCCTTCGAGGCGCATAAATAAATAATGCAAGACCGGTTAGTAAGTAAAGCAGTGGAATAATCACAGTCCTTAATCGGCGGGAATCCTTTTGTTATTTATTTTAATGAGTAAGGTAGTACTGTCTGAGAAGCCGGCTTGTTCGGTTTTTGATTTATTGCGGAAAGGGTGAGCCTGCGGTGCCCTGCGGCTGTCTGTATTATTACCGCCTAGTGCAAAACACTGACTAAACCTCAAATAATGTTCTCAACACGTACTAACTGTCTTAATATTATTTGTTGTAGATATAGAAGCCGACGGCACCGACAGCACCGACGACACGACGCAGCGCCGACGAAAGCTTTGGATCGTTCGGCTCAAAGCTGACCGTACAGCCCAGCCCGGCAGCGATCGTACAAAAACTTTAATAAATATTATTACCTCCATGCCGGTGGCTAGTGCTGTTGTTGTTGTTCTTGCTGGCAGTGTGATTATTATTATTATTGCAGCAGTCGTCGTCTTGTTAACAGTTCGGACCGCTCGGATCGCCTTCGATCGGTTTCGGATCGGGGGCATACGCAGAAGCACGGCGCAGCTACGGCCGGTCTTATCAGTCCAGATTAAGCGGATCCCACTCACACGAGTATAGACGAATTCAACTCAAATTGTTTAATGGCACATATAATAAAACCATATCTCTGTGTATATTTGTTTGGGGTTCTGTATGTTTTTGAGCTTTCATTAAAATAAATAGTTTTTATTGCTTTTTTTCTTCGCTGCTTTTACAGTTCTTTAGATTAGCCAAGCTTTAGCTTACCAAAAACAAAACTCTTGCAGCGTATTGGATTATCAGAAAAGATGGGATAATATAATTTTAAGCTCTAGCAAAGAACTGCCATGCTTTAAAAATATATTTTAAAATAGGGAAAATATTTAAATAACAAGAACGTTTTTAGAAAATCAAAATGGGTTTTTTAAATACATTAAAATTATGTCTAAAAGTATGCAACGAAAGAGTTTTTTAAAAATAAATTTTAGTTTATGTGTTTGTATTTGTTTTAAATACATTAATATTATTGAAATTAAAGTTTTCAATTAGAAATATCAAGAAACACTCCATATAGACAGGTTTCCAAACCACTCCGACCTAAAAAGTTGTCTGTCAAAAAATAGGTTTGTTTCCAATCAATTTTTAACTTGTTTTAAATCTCCTTAAATTTAGACAAGTATCCTATTTAACAAATAACCCGATACTTCTTTCAAAAATTCAGAAATCACCCTGCCAAAGCAATTCTCTACTTTCCTATTTGTAGATCACTTCACTTTCAGCTCGGCAAACAGAGCAGTCAGTCTGGTATCTTCGTAGTTGCTTATCAAGACCGGAGCCCCATTGCCTCAGACAGCAGCACAGAGAAAGAGAGAGATGTTTATAGAAAAGAATCAGAGATAGAGACAGCAGAGGCTGCATATATGTAGCTTATATAGTGAGGCATTATAATAGGTCGTTGTTTCTGTTGATATAGGCTTTTCATCGTCGATTAGTAAGCGCCTTAGACTAAGCCGTTCAAGGCACTCGCCTCTCCGTTGCTTATCAGTGGCAGTCGGGAAAACAATCGGAAAATTCCGAGTTTCCAGGAATGGATTCGTAGATCGATGAGTGACACAAGCTCTTCAACTGATTTGGGTGTATTCTTCGGTTGCAGCTCTGATTGATACTTGTGATTCAATTGAATATAATTCTGACTGTCATTCACACTCTCTCTTTCTAGCGTTCTGTTGCCGTTTCAGCCGCCTGTACAATCGCAACGTCGCCCTCTTTCATTCCGATTTACTCGTACTCACACCCGTACTTTATACGCCGGAATTTCTGTGACGAAACGGAGCTCCAGCGCCAGTTGCCCACTCATTGTGCACTTTGCTTCCTTTCAATCCATTTCATTTCGAATGCCGGCCGATCGGCGTCGTCATCCCCCATCGCCATCATCATCGGCTTTGCGGAAACTTGATATAATTATTATGGTGCCATTTTGGTGGCAACAAAGTGTTTTTGTGTGATTCGGAGGCACTTGTGATTGAATGCTCATGGCAGTGACAAATCCAAGCTTATATATGTTGTAATAATTAATTACGAGTCCAGTGATTCGAGTAGGATTTGTCATTCTTAATTTCTCTGACAATTAAACTTGAAGTTAGGAAAAAGGAAACTCTTTAATTATTTATTTCTTAGTTTCTTTAAATTTTGTTTAAATAAAGCAAACCCTGTCTTAGATCGTTCGTAGCTGAGCTTTCTACACAGATTCTGCAAGAGTTCTCACGATTTTCTCAAAAATTTTGCTTACTTCTATGGTCGAAGTTAGAATATCCTTCTATATCTCTAAATTCACCCTAATTGGTAAAGTTTTCTAGCTATGCTAAAATACTAATCAGAAATATTAATATTTTTTAATCCTCTTCTTAAAGTTTTGTTTGAATAATGACCAAATAATATGGCATCCACTCCGAATGGACTCCTTCCTTTCATCTCTCCTACTTCGGCATTGATGCAAAACATCATCATCTGGCTGATCCCTTGAAATGGGGTTGAGAGATTGCATTAAGTGCAATTACAAAATATGTTTACGTACATGCATTTGTAATCTGTAAATGTATATGAGCCGTACGATCACCGAACATGACGCATATGTTTTGGTTTGAGACAGAGCCCAACAGATCCGAATGAATCACTCACACTCGCACACAATAAATGTCCCCACAATCGGGAATCCGAATTCGACTCAAACAACTCCGCCAGTTGGTATCTGAGAGATACACAGTGAAAAGGGATACCAAGCTTTATTATTATCCAGCCTCACTTCTTAAACTGCATATGATCATTAGAATTTAAAATAATATTTAACTTGTTGACATTTTGTTTAAAATTATCTTCCGTTTTAATTAGCTATTTAGTGGCATATTTTAAGTTGTTGATATTCAAAGTAAATGTATTTTTGAAGCCCCATTAATTCTGTTTTAATAACGTTTTCATTTCATTTTTCTCAGTATCCACATGTTTCCTGCCCGGGAAATGGGGTGTGGTGGTGGTGACGAAAATAATGCCACAAGAGAACAACACCAGTAGCGTAAGCGCGGAAAACAAAGTGGGAAAAAAGATAGAATTAAAATAAAATGCATGCCATGTTCGAGCTGATGGCTGTCGCTTTTCCCGGCCACATGTGGCGGCCCTTGCGGACTGCAATTTCCAGGGAATTATGAAAATTAGCCAAGCCAGAACAAGCTGCTCTCCCTGCCTTTTTTCTTGTATTTTCTTTTCTCCTTCTCTTCCCGCTTCTTCGTTAAGTGAATTTTGTGCAATGAAAAAAAAATTATTATTTTATTTGCATACATTTTTATAGAGACAACCCACCGAAGAGTGAACCGAGCGCAGCAACGGCCTCCGTATCCATGGGATACACATGTGATTTGCATGTGCGGTTTGTCATCGGCTTCATGATCATGATCACTCGCTGTCGACTGTCGGCTGACTGTGGATTGAATGCAATGATCATAGCCGTGTGTGCCCATGATGACGACGATGGCAATAATGACCATTATGGTATTCATAATGTTTGACTGCAATTTACTATTTACACTTCATTTAGCGGCGACAACTTTAAGTGAAATGTGTCCACATTGGCTGAGTAGTTTGCTCGCTTTCCTGTATTTGCCCCTGTATCTGTGAGATACTCGCCCGGCTCTCGACGAGCTCCTGCATGAAACAATAAGAAATATTAAGCATCGCAATTGAATAAAGCTGCGCCCGCAGCTCCAACTAATTGGCGAATTAGCTCAAGTGTGAGGATAGTCCCGGCAAGTGGATTGTATAAGGAGCTAATCTCGGGAATGGGTTCACCGAGAACTATAGTACTTTACTACCGCCGCCACTCGACTCGAAAAGCTTTTCCCTCTCACACCCATTGAGTAATAAGTCTTGAGTTTGTAAGAGTTATTTAGGAATGCGTTTCGTTCGCTAAAAGTGGTTTAAGCCTGATTTAAAACAGGTAAGGCACTCGGGCTTTATCCACTAAGCATAGCCTGCTTTTCAGCGGTTGCTAACAGGAAACATTCTAGAGAGAAATTACAATCTCATTTAACCAATTGCATGATAGAATTCTATCATGACCAATTGTTTAGCAATTTGCTTAAAAATTATTTATCAAACTCTCATATTAGCCTTTCTCCACCTGCCAAAAAATAAAGAACTTTACTTTTATTGTATCTAATACATAAAGTCGTAGAGGGACATTAATTAATATTGATGAATGCTGCTCTATATATCAGGTATGTGCTTTAGTCAATTGTATATTTTGTATCCAAAAATGTCCTTGCTCTGCGACCTATAAAAGACCAGAGGAGCTTAATTAGCAGGAGAACTAACCACCTTTAGATATTTAAAGCATACAAATAATGCTTTAGGAATATAGGCAAGCCTATAAAAAGTCTTCAGAGACATAAACAACCACAGTACCTTCAAGAATCTTTTGAAAACATTATTGGCAATTGGCGATATCAGTATTATGAATATGCAACCCACTATCAGTAGGTACCCTATTTTATATATGTATAAGCTTTTGCCTATTGCGAAACCCTTCAAGACCTCAAGCAAAGTGTGTTATTTGTTTACTTTATATCACAAGTGACGCAAGGCTCTTCCTTTCTTTATCTATCATGGAAATTAATGAATGTCCGAAGCGGATATAAAAATATATAGGCGCAAAAAAACAGATAGAAATATGTGGGTTATTTCGTTAGTTTGTCTGCCGCGGCGGCTATTCCCAGATCTAGATAGGAAAGTACTAACTTTTTAATTATAGCCGCTTGAAAAGAAGAAGCGCCACTGATTTGCCAAAGGCAGCAGCAGAATGCAAATCAATGGAGTTCGCGTCTGGGCGATAACCTCCTATCATATCAGCAGCAGAATGGGGAGAGTCGAGTCGCCCGGTCTGTCGGGCCTCGATTTATATAGCATTCAGCTGCTCGGGCCCCTGAACCACTGCCATGCATAATAGCCGGGAATTACAGGAGGCGAAGACATACTTGTCTTTCGGCTAGAGGTAAAAATAAATAAATAGTAGCACTCAGGTGACACAAGCCCCATTCAAAGCCCAGGCTGTAGCTATAGCTACAGCTACAGCTAGTCAGGGGCCTATAAATATTCAACAAGTGGGCTGGCGGCTTGTAAGCGAGCTTGGTGTATATAAGCCGCAGTATTTAGTCGCACCAGTGTATTTGCCATTGCGCATATTTAACCCTTTGGGGTTAAGTTAAACTTTACGATTACGTTTCATAGCGCTTAAATTTTGTGAGCCTTTCCGTTGTTTATCCACAGCCGATTTCGATTTGCTGACGCCTTTTTTCCTAGGCTGTTTCAATTGTAACTTTAATTCCCCCATCAACAGTTGCAGCAGCAACAGCAGCGGCAGCGCCAGCAATTTTTTTAATCAATAAACAAATTATAAACATTTATAATGATTGCTGGGCTTATCGGCTAGTAAGCGGTCTTATCAAGGCCACGACGCTCTATTTATAATACCATTATGGCCGACCAATGCGATTTTCTAATTTGGTTGCCACACGTGGCACGTGTTTTTCCTTTTTCTGGTTTGCAAAAAGAGGTTTGGTTGTTGGTGAACTTTGACCAGAAATATATCATTTATAACTCGGTCGAAGTGATTGAAATCATTTCAAGTTCATAAAAGCCTATCGCAAATATTTTTGAGAGTTTATGGCATTGAATACAATTTTGATGTGCAATGTTTTGGGTATTTATAGGAAATATCTCTAGTTCAACAAGTACTTGAAAAAAAGGAAGGTAAATAATGTGTTTAACTTAAAACTTGAAGTCATTTTCTTAGAACACTTAAGAAAAGCCCTTCCAGATAGTATTTCTAGATTACAGTATTTTCAAATGTTTTTAAAATATAATAATCATATTTTATAGCTTACCAGACTCCTGCAGCTCCTGCTCCATCTTTTCCACCTTGTTGACTTTCATTAGCTGCTGCTGCTGCCCATCGTTTACAGTCAGATCCTGCGGATGTTTCATTGTATGGCCACGTTTTATTTACAGGTTACACGAGTTACAAAGGGTTCTCCAATCACATAGTCATAAAGTCATGGCCCGGCAACTGCAAGTGGGGAACGGCAATCGATTAGCTGTCATATATCAATCTATTGCTGGACAAATTAAAGTTTTAATGATTGTCCGATAATCGAACTGAAGTATCGCCTGTAAATCTACAAATATACTTGTTCGAGCACACAATGTAGGTGTCAACATGAGTGGTGGACAGCCAAACGCTTCACATTACATGGCCCCCATTGGATATTTTTAGGAGTCATTGGGTTTATGATCCCCAAGCGATATCAGTGATATGCCAGACACACCTGTACTAGCGCTTATTGGGGCTTCCATAAACCAAAGCTGTTCTCCACCTCTTCAAACACGAAGAGCCACAAACACAGCCCCGAAAAAAATACCCGAAATCATAATCTTCAATAACTTTATTGACTGGCCTAGGGCGGCTGATAAAAAAGAAGGTAAAAACGTAAAAAAAAAAACAAACTGCCCCGATAACGCTGAAACAAAATTTCTGATTATCAGAAATTTATTGTTTCTTCTGCCCATTTTACCATTATGCGAACTTTTTTATTCTCTTTTTGCTCGAGTGCCAGAAAAGCCGATAAGCCCCATGGGCTCTACGGACACTAGAGTCTCGTCTCGTCTCTCACTCTCGTATTCCCTTCCATAGCTCTCTGTTATCGCTTATCGCTTAGGTAGGTACCACTGACGCAGACCCCCTCGGCGACACTGTCACTATGTCACCTTTGAACGCTCGTGACTGTCGCGAGTCGCTTCAAACTCGGATCGTGCGTTATTTGATGCGAAAACTTGCCTTTGCTTGTATTACAATGTTAAAGAAATATAAATATTTTCGATACATCGAAGACATTCGAACTTACACAACTTTAGGATACAATTCTCAAAATCTTAGGCAAACTTAATTGGTACTCTACTGTCATTTACAGAGACATACATATATTCCCTATTCTATTGCGTCAAAGGGAAATAATGGTTATTATACTGGAAGCTTCAGTCAAACAGCTACAAAACTGAGGGATTAGTTTGCAAATCTTTCCAAGTTTTCTTTGACCTATACTTCACCGGAACTTCACATTTGTTTGCCTGACATTTCAGTCTGAAAAACCATTTCCTAAATACTGGTCTCTCGTTCACCTCGATTGTTGAGATATTTATTAAGAATATTTTATTTTTTGTTGTGGTTTGAATATTGATATCCCATTAGTTGCTCTAAAATTTAAAAATGTGTTCCCGTGATTCGGCTTCAAATCAGTTGATTGACTACAAAACCAATGACTCTGAGGAGCAGAAAGAGTGCACCACTTCCGTTGGGGCTCCGATTGCTGTAAAGGATGCCATACAGACGGTGGGTCCAAGAGGTCCTGCCCTGCTCCAGGACTTTCACTTTTTGGACGAAGTAATGAGCTTCGATTGCGAGCGGATTCCCGAACGCGTTGCCTATGCCAAGGGAGCTGGGGCCTTTGGTTACTTTGAGTGCACCCACGACATTTCCAAATTCTGCGCAGCCACAATATTCGATAAAGTGAAAAAGCGCACAGCCATTGCCATGAGATTTTCAATGGCCTGCGGTGAGAATGGTACGGCGGATACGATCCGTGAGCAGCGAGGATTTGCAGTAAAATTCTACACAGAGGACGGCATCTGGGATATCGTGGGGTGCAACATGCCGGTGTATTATGTGCGAGATCCCTCGCTGTTCCCCAGCCTGATACATGCCCAAAATCGCAATCCGCAGACCCATTTAAAAGATGCAGACATGTTCTGGGACTTTATGACCCTGCGTCCGGAGACTCTGCATGCCCTGCTAATGTATTTCAGCGATCGAGGAACCCCCGATGGATATCGCCACATGCACGGCTACGGAGTGAACACCTACCGCATGGTCAGTTCGAGTGGCGAAACACAGTATGTTAAGTTTCACTTCAAAACCGATCAGGGCATCAAGAATCTGGACAGTCGCCGCTGCGATGAGCTGAAGTCCAACGACCCGGATTATGCCATTAGGGATCTGTTCAACTCGATCAAGAAGGGCAATTATCCCACTTGGAGCATGTTTATACAGGTAAGAATTTAAATGAATAATAATAATTTGTATAATTAATGTTTTCGTTCAGGTAATGCTCAACGAGGAGGCCAAGAAATGCCGATTTAATCCCTTCGATGTGACCAAAATATGGCCACAGAAGGACTTTCCCCTGCTGCCAGTCGGCAAGCTCGTTCTCGATCGTAATCCCACTAATTATTTTACGGAAGTCGAACAACTAGCCTTTAGTCCGGCCCACATGGTGCCGGGAATTGAGCCATCGCCGGATAAAATGCTCCAGGGCCGGCTCTTTGCCTACGGAGACACCCATCGGCATCGTTTGGGCGTCAACTGCATGCAGATCCCGGTTAACTGTCCGTACAGGGTCAATGTGAGGAATTTCCAGCGCGATGGGCCCATGACAGTGACTGACAATCAAAACGGAGCCCCCAACTACTTCCCGAACTCGTTCTGCGGACCCAAGGAAAGTTCCCGGGCAATGGCCCTACAAACTTGCTGTCCTGTGACCGGAGATGTGTACCGTTACATGAGCGGCGATACCGAGGACAACTTCAGCCAGGTCACCGACTTTTGGACATACACTCTGGACAACTGCGGAAGAAAGCGACTCATCCGAAACTTGTCTGAGCATCTGGCGGGGGCCAGTCAGTTCCTTCAGGAGCGCGCCGTCAAGCTATTCACCATGGTGCACTCCGACTTCGGTCGCTTGATGACAGAGGCCCTAAACACGGCCAAGATATCGAAGTTTTAGGCCCCTAGGAGTCGACTTTTGGAGTATTATCAAAATTAATGTAAAGTGCAGGACAAATATATGTATTTCTGTTTAAATTGTGAAAACGTGCAAGGTTTTTGTAGTCTGTTGAATCTTTAAAAGTAGTGAGAAACGAGGGTTTTGGGTAAAGTTGTAGACAATTAAGCTATCCAAAACTTTATTTTTGTAATCATTTATAGCAGGATAAGAAAATGCTTTTTTTGCCTTTAACCCTTTCTTTAACCATCCTTAGACCGAATTCATACTGCATACTTTTGGGAATAAGGTAGTCTTTCAGAAAATGATCATACATCCCTCGTATTTGATTACCTAACCAAGCCTCTTAACTGTGCTTATCCAAGCTTGATGCCCTTTCGGAGACCTCTTGTCACTACCGCCCACCCGGGAAGATCTATCATTAGTTAGTCGCTCGGTTTGCATTTCCTACACGTGCCTAGGGTTTGTCAGCTTAATTGATATGCGTACATAAATACAGTGCAGTTCGTCTTAATATTTTCAAGTGAATTATTAAATACTGCTTCCATCTATATGTATTTGAAATTTTGTTGTAAATTAAAATTCAAATGTTTGCATGAAACTTGTAGTACTGATACAAGAAATACAAAGTATACCACCCAACAATGGTTTACTGTATAAGTAAAATGTGGATTTCATAGTTGTTTCCCAAAAGAAAACCCATTTGCTCACAACTTCATGGGTACTTTCAACCAGAAACTGCATTTCCATTAAAATAACACACCTTTCACTCAACGAATTACCCAATATTTGCACTCACTGTTTTGTAACGCACTGTACAGCACACATTCTTGATATAAATGCCAAAAGCTTGTCTACCTAAAGAGTTTAGCAAATATAGACGGGCTGCAATAACAATAAAATAGTACAAGTAAAGGCTCCCAACCAGTTAGGTGACTGAAGCGGGCACTAAACTTACTTAAAGCTCAGCGGCCAGGCGATATTCTTACTGCTCTCGCTGTTGTTGTTTATTTGACTGCAGGGCTTTTATCAGCTAGTTATTATTGTTGTTTTCGATTGTTTTTGTTGCTATTATTTGTTGCTTTGTCGAGTTGACCGCATGAATGAAAAGCGAAAAGGCAAGCAGACACTTGTTGATTTCTTTATGCGATTTCGTGGCTCTTTATAATTAAAGTCTCTGCTGCGCCGGTTAATTTTTGTTTCTGTCTCTCCTTTTCGTATTACTTTTTATTATTATTTGTTATTGTTCCTCTTTGTGTTGTGTCTGGAGAGATATTTTAATTTTTTGTTTTGGCACAAACACACACGCCACTCTTTTCGGGGATTTTGTTTTGCCTTTGGTTTTTATTGCACTTGTTGCTGCTGCTGGGCTGAGGCGATATTCATCTCGGGCGTTTAATTAAGCCCGTGCGAGTGATTTTGCCAGTTGTATAACTGGCACACTGCATATTCATTTATTTCAATCAAAGTGGAATATATAACTTTAACATCTCGCGCTGTCTTTGTTTTTCAGTTTGCCTTTCCGCCGCCGTCTTCGAACGTCACTTGAATTCAACTACGGCTTCTGTGTTCCGTTACAAAGCGCCAACAATGCTCTCCCTCTCACTTATCACTCACGCTCTGTCCCTCTCCCACTCTCGCGGCGCTCTCCTCCCAACGCACACACACACGCTGCGACTGTTACGTAGTTGTTTTTGCCAAACAAAAATTCCGTTTACTTTATTATTTTAATATGCATTAATTGCATAAATGGAGCGTGTTGTGGTTCTTAAGCATGGCTTTGGGTGGGCGGGGGAAGAATGTGCGCGGCTGGCAAACTACAGTTGATTGACCTGCACACACACACGCACACTGTCGCGTTCCAATTGGAGAAAAGAACCCGGCGGACCGATTGACGATTGGCGACTGAAATCAAAGTCGCCAAACCGAACGAAAGAGGGGGCAAGTGAAACTAAAACAATAACACACACAGGCCCACACAACGCAGCGAATGGTGAAAAACGCGTGTGGAAAACAAGCGCCGATAATATCACATTTTGTTGTTAAACTTCTGTCTAACAGAGTTCAAAACGGAGCCACGCGAAAATAGCAACAAAGCAATTTGCTGAGAGTGAGAGTACTGTCCGTGTGCCTGTGTTTGTGACTTCTATCACGTCAGATTTTCGCCGATCTTCTGCGGTGCGAGGGCTGCCAGATGGTTGCAAAAAGGGCTGATCTGGTGGCATTGCACAGTGGTTCGGCTTCTATGGGGACGCGGCCTAAAATACTTCGTTACGAAATTAACACCAAAAATCAAGAAATATTTTCTAAGCAGGGTTTGCATTTATTACTCTATAGCAGCAAAATTCATAAAAATATTTCTATGCTATTGCTACCGCTCTCAATTTGACGAGAGCCGTAGCAGAGCCGTAGCAGAAAAACGGCAAAGCCTATGCTCCGCTCTGCTCGTAGTTTTGCTGCTTCAAAAACTACAGCTATAGCTATGTATAGCAAAAAATTCAAAGAAGTTGGTCTGAGCGAGATGAGAGCGAGAGCAGAGCAGAAGGAATTTGCGTGCCCCTGTTTCCCTCT
>JAEIIJ010019342.1:0-37031 GCA_018904815.1 Drosophila ogumai | reverse complement strand
AACGTTCAATGCCATTTGAACTTTACCTGGCGTTTGAAAGGTTTGGTAAATATGGTACAACACACAAAAGTAATCTTCAATTATTACAACTTTGAATTGGAATCCCAAAATATTTTACTGTATACTTTTAGGTACAGTTTGAATTGAATTAAAATCTTTATAGATTACAAATAAGTTAAAGAATGGACAAACTCACAGAAATATTTTCAAAAGTTAAACTCGGCTCAATTTCATAATTTCTTCTCAACTGCACCGAAAAAAATCAGTGGCAACTGTGGATATAACCAGTGTAAACTAGTGATATTGCTGATTTTTAAGGGACATGCACACACACAGATTTTTTACGAATTAAATGCTTTAACTTACACCCAACTAGAGTATAAATCCTTTCATATATGCATCGTATTCACATAATTCTATATAAATAATGCAACTTGCCATTCACATTTATTTAAAGTGTAATTGCTCTAATATATTTATATATTTCTTTTAGCATATTGTATCCATTTAACCAGTTTTGTAATGCACGTTTATATAAATTAACTTCCTCTTTCACTTGATAAAAACATTCTAACAAACCTATAATACGATCGATCGGTGTTAACGTACAAATATACATATATATGTGTATATATACGCTTTATAAAAATGCATTTTAAAATATGTGTGTTGTGTGTGTAAATTTCTGTCCAATGGTCAACATTGTTTCAATGTCGCTTCGGGCGGGTCTGAAGGGGGCACTAAAAACAAATTCGAGCTTAAGTTCGCATTTAAAAGCCTTAGTTTACAATATTTATATTTGCGTATTTTGTTTTTCTTGTTATCCAAATATTCTTCCTAAACATATTTAGAATTTATTTAGAGTTCTTCGTCAAATTAAAGGAACCTAAATTTGTTCAACTCTCGCTCCTTGTGTTTCTTTTGCTTTCCCTTGTTTTAGGAAATATGTTGTGTTTTTTAATTTATTTATTTCATTGTTTAAATCCCAAAAATGTTTCTCTAAAGTAATTTCAAGTTCGATTTTTCGTTGAGGAATTTCGATTCGGACTTTGCCAATTATAGTAAGATCAATGAATGATCGAAACAACCTAAAGTTAATCAGGGTTTAGAATGGTTGGAAAGGGTATTAGTTATTATTTATGTTAATAATTTTTAGTTGCTAAAGGGAATTGGCTTTGCTTTTGCTGAATTTCTAATTAAAAACTCTTTAAAATTGCTGGATATTTTGTACCTTCTATTATAATTCCGTTTTTGCATTTACAAAAATAAAGAAAAATCATAAAAAACTTTGTTTTGGCTGTTTTTTTTTATAACAAAATACTTTGCTCTCTTTTGCTTTTATTCTTTTTTTGTAATTACATAAATTACGCTCTTTACAGATATTTTTTAGGGTTTTATTTTTCAACTAAGGTTGTGTAATCTGCCATACAAAATAATTTAAAGCTTCTCTTCTCTGGAATAACATTTGCGCGTAGTTGAGCCTTTGAAATTTGAGAAATACAAAATGATTTGCTTACATTTTCGGTTATATAAATAAATTTAATGTTTGTGCATCGTTTCAACTGTTTGTGTGTATTCCGTGTCGATTTTGTGTATTTGTTAAACAATTTCACATTTTAAAATTCGTACACTTTGTTCAGCTTAAACCCTATATAGATACTAGAACGTATGGCCTACTACACATATCAAATAGCTTACATCAAACTATTGTTTACCGCGGCTACTTGGCTATTGGTATCAAAACTTTACACTTTCCTCCATCCATTTCGTATGCTACAAAAATGCCGAAAATTGTGTGTTTGTTGTTTGGACAATAAATCAATGCTTTCGGATTCCTGATCCCGTTTAGGCCTCCGTTTCGGCGCCTTTGAGACGCAGGCGGGCAAAGTCCTCGAATATGATATCATCATCCTGCGCCTCATCATCGTCCAGCTGGATGAGATTGGTGGTGGTGGGCACATCCTGTGCCGCCTGTCCGCCAGCCGCCGATCCGGCCTCACCGCCATCACCCAGGCTCACCAGCGGCTGTCCGCCGGCCAGACTGGCTCTCGGCGATCGCTCGCCCAGCAACGGATGCTCCTCCTCCTCGGGCTTCGGATGCATCAGCGTGAAGGGCAGCTCGGCCACCAGGTCACCGTTCAGCAGCGGTGAGCTAATTAGCAGCTTCACCTTCACCTTGTAGTGGACCATTATGCCGAGACTCTCGCGCTGGGCGGGATTCGTGATCAGTGTGCTAGACGCCAAATTGGTATCCTCGTGCTTCAGCTGCCCGTCCAGGGCCAGGCCCCATTTATCCTTGTTGTTTGCCAGCAGGGGGCACAGCTCGAACACCTTGGACAGGGTGAAGCCCGGCGCCACCTGGCAACCGTCCTCCGAATCGATCTCCGCCACCACCGACTTGTACTGCGCCGTGGAGAAGAGACAGATGTCGGCAAACTGGCGCACGCACACCTTGATCTTCTTCACCGTTCGATTCGAATTGTTGGCCACATGGACGTTGACCGATATCTTCTCGCCGTGATGGTACAGCTCCTTGTCCAAGCTCGCCTCCAGATGGATCTTGTTCGGCTTCATCATGAACTCCTTGCTGACCTCAATCGATGGCTGCTCGCCGGCCTTCGAGGGGGCGTACATGACCTTGCGTATGGTAAGGCGCACCGAGTTCCTCTTGTGCGGCTTATCCTCCACGTGCTCGCCTAACATGGGGGGGGGGGGATAAAAGGGATTAGTAATCGCATTCCAAGAAGTCTTAACATACAGTTTGTTTTTTTTTTTTAAGGGGGTGTGTCACGTCATTCCCGCTAAACATTATTAATCCAGTGCGTCACTGTTTAGAGACGAGACGAGACAAAACATGGTCCAGTGACTGAGTCACCACATTCCTCAAATGTCTTCAAACCCGGCAAAACGAAAAGATGTTTGGCAGGGCGGCTCAATGCCAAACGATTGGGTTGCCAATTAAACGAAATGCTTTCCATTCGGAAGATCATAAATCGTGCTACGTCAAGAGGGGCCCACAAACTAATTGTTTATGCCAAAAACATGGAAGCGAGGCACATTAAATAAACAAATCAGCAGACGCCAGAGTCAAGTAAATAAAAGCAACGTCTGAGAAATCTTTTCTGCGAATTACTTACTGAATAGAAAATCCCACATATTGTTTGGATCTTCGAATTTCTACAGTCTACAGTGGATATTGGTTATGTGAAACTAGAAAAGACTAGAGTTAACAAGGGGAAAATAAGTTTTGAAAACTGTTTTGGCTTACAGATTAATTCGTTTTGAAATTTTAGAATTTTTTAGATTTTAGTTATCAATATATAAAAAGAAAATTGATGTAAAACCAAGTAAACATCGATTAAGAGATCAAATAAGAATAGATTTTTTTGTCATAGTTGATATTCTAAAAAAAATCAAGGTTTTTCTATTCTATTAAAAAGAAAATGCATGTAAAACCAGGTAAACATCCATTAGGAGATCGATAAATATCGAGGTTTCTCGGCAATATCGATATTCTAAACAAAATTCGATATTTTAGCTTTTAATATTTTAGACTTTACAAAAATTTTGATATATTGAGACCCATAGTTTTGTTGATGTTTCATGTTTTCTCATAACATACATGCATAAAATCCCAAAAAATGCGTTTGGAACTCCCATTTTTGCCAAATAATTTTCAGCTTTAAATATTTTTATTTACAATAAATATAATAATAATTCAAGCCAACCTTTGCCTAAATAATACCACACAAAACCAGGTCAAAGTTATTTAAATATTTTCTATATAAACACTGTGATTAGAGACAGCTAACAATATCAGCTGATAAAACAAACTAATTTATAGCCCACTAAAAATACCCCTTGATAAGGGTTTTATCCCTACAATTAGGGAATTACATGAATATTTGAATCATGAAAAACATTTGCCTAATTTATAGGCTCTTTGTGATTTATTTACATCAACAAGAACAATTAATTTTAATGGTGCCTTGCCTTGGGATAATTTACTTTTAATTGTAGGTTCATTCATAGTAATTTATCGCCTTCGAGAAATGCAACAAGTGTCTGCGGTCGAAGAGCCTTCACAAGATAAAAAACATTCCATTCATTCCCGTTCATTATTTACTGTATCATTATAAACAAGTGCAGCCACAGTATCCCTTGGAAATATACAAAATATATACTTGTATATGTATAGCAAAAGCCCACCCGAAATGCCAATTGGCATCGCTGCTCTTTCATTATTAATCTTTTTATGGCCGCTCGCAAATTGGCCGACAGATAAGAACGGAATGCCAAGCAGAGGAGCCATAAAACCACCAAAAAATTAACGAACAAAGCAAGGCAAACCAAATAGATAGTAATGTTTACTGAATGTACATATATATATTATTGCGAGGGAATCGTTTTTTTTTTAGCGAGGCGACGACGGGCTGGAGGAACCTCAACGATTGGTGAGGTGCGCGTGCGAAACGCAAATATGCGCGTGTAACTTGCATTTTTGCTGAACAGGCAGCATTCTCTCTGTTAATTTCTTACAAATTAATAATTATTATTATTGCAAAATAAAGAGCGCAAACCAAGGCAAGCCAAAAATAGAAACCCCGAAAAGCTTCCCAGAATTAATTTCAGCATTCAGCGAGTGTGGATATGGTTTTGGAATTAAAAAAAAAAAAAAAAAAAAAAACAAAACGTCAGCAAAGTCAACTGCGGCGCCTAATTAAAGCCAACAAAAACAACAACAACAATGGGCTGGTACGGCCGAGTCGGATGCCAATTAGAAGCGTCGAATTCCAATTAGGTGGGGACGCTGCGTCACCAAAGCCCAATGACATTTTTGCGCTGCGCAGCCCCCCTCCGACGTAGCTGGATTAATTAACCCCGTCAGGCCCGACCGCGTGACACATGCGCTAAATTACACAAAAACCACTCACACTCTGACAAATAACCCATTTACAGTCAAGCCTCCCACAGGTCAAACGTCAACAAGTTCAAACTGAGTTCAAGAAATTGTTAACCCCATAACCTGATTTTGTGAGCAAGGTTTTCATGATAAAAATAGGTTAAGAACCTACTATTTTAGGCTTCTGCTGTTTATAAGTAACTAAAAAACATATGCAAGTCCTAGCTTAAATAAAATAAATAATATTTAAAATCAAACTAACCAAGGATCTTTTGTCTAAATTCATGATTTAAATTTAACAAATCCAATATCTAAGTAGACTAGAACCTCTCTTGCTAAGCTTTAAATACAGAGTTCTTATTTAAATGTTAAAAACAAAGGAAACTCTTCCACGAGGCTGCACTGTAAGTAGATATATACATATATGTATGTGCGGAATGTACAGATACTACGTCTTTATGTACATATATTGCACACGCCTGTATCGACGGCTGACTGCACTGGCACACGCTCATCAATGATTTTGACTTTGCCTGACCGCCCCGACATGGAAATGGACACCAAAAGCGAGGGGACACACCCACCACCAGCCAGACGAACAATCCGTGGATGACGGCGACAGCGACGACTCACCCACAAAGGCCTTTAGCTCGTAGTCCACGCCGCAGGACTTGCCCACATCCCCGGGGGCTGGCTGCAGGGAAACGGAGGCGGGGCAGTAGGGCGGCACCTCGAAGTAGAAGGGATGGGCGTTGGGTCCCAGCTTTTTGATCAGCCGCTCCTGCAGCCGGGTCATCGGGCGCTCCAGCTGCATGGGCGGATAGATCTGCTCGTGAGCCAGATACAGATCCTTCCGGAATGTCAGGCCCAAGACGTCGAGATCCTCGCGTCCATAGCGAAAGGCGGCCAGAACCTGGCCAAACACCTTGCGATCCTTGACATACTCCGGATCGATGAACACCACACCGTCGATGGGATCCACATGCGTGACATGGTCGACAAAGTCACGCTTCCCCAGGTACACGGTGATCTTGCCGTTGGAGGAGCTCTTCTTGAAGACGCGCGTCGCCTGCCTTCGGGAGCTGGCATCGCCACCAGCCTCGTCGCCGGCGGCATTCCCGGCAGCTGTCACATTTGTGCTGGAGCCATTGCTGCCAGGTGCTGCTGCTCCTCCGCCGTTTCCCCCACTTCCAGCACTTCCACTTCCGCCTCCTCCTCCTCCACCACCTCCGTTCGTGCTGGCGCTGAGTGTGTTCATTGGTGGTTGTGTGTGTGTGCTCCTGGAGCGTCCGTCTTCTCCGCCGCTATCCTTTCGCCGCTGCTCTGGTGCTTATCCGCTCGTCGCGACGTTTTATAAATATATGTGTGCGCTGCAATTTAATTTTTTATGTGTATACTTATTTTGGTATTTACCAACACTGAGCCAGAGGTTTTGCCACACTTGACACGTTTTAGGGGAAAATACCATAAGCAAATTAAAGACCGTAGTGGATTTTAAAGATTTTTGCCAACGGTCACACTACTATCGCAAACACAAGACACTTAGCCAAGTTTTGCACCTTTTTCAATGTTCAGCAACAATATCGATATTTACAATATTTAAGGAAAACAATTATAAAAGCTAAAACAATATACATCCAACACGCTAGACAATAATTAAAAAAAAAAATGCATATTGTTTTTGTAATCAATACTTCTCCCCCTTCCTTTGAAACGGTGATTTTCAGTGTTGGCAGTGATGAACCATCAAACAAGCTAGATTCTCTAAAAAAAAAAGCTAAATTAACAAAATAGTAAAAAATAGGTAAATGATTATGTTTTTGAAATTTTTAAATTGGGTAATAATAAAACTTATGCTTAATTTTGTACTTAACGAATTTTCATTTCCCAAAAATGGTTAGCAATTTAGCGGCTGACTTTCTTTGATTTGCAACGGAGCCGAAGGTGCTGCCGAAGGCTGCCGAAGCCATTCTACACGAGAATTCGACCCCAAAAACGAGAATTCGACCCCAAGCCTGTAAAATTTAGCTTTGACATTTTTTGACGTTCAGAGTGACCAAGGAAAAAATATCAAAAAATATTCGATATTTGGGCAAAAAATTTTCATATATCACTAATCGCACGTGGTTTTTGAGTTTTCAATTTTCAATAAACGAAACACGCGGCGGCGACATTTTTGCGTTTAATTCACTTGATTCTGACAAGTTCAATAGGTAAAAGCACAAAAACGCAACAAAATGGCACAAAAGAAAGCAGTAGCCGCCAAGGGAAAGAACGGTGTGGAGAAGCCGGCCAAGCGCGGCGCCAAGGCCGTAAAGCCGCAGGAAGAGGAGGAGGAGCTGCTGGCCCAGTCGCCGCCAAAGAAGGGCAAGAAGTTGCCGGCCAAGGAGGTGCCACAGTCCAGCGAAGAGGACTCCGATGATGAGGAGCTGAATAGCGGCGAGGAGGATGAGGATGAGGAGGACAGCGACTCCCAGGTATGTCCGACAAAAACGTGCTTACCCGCTGTAGGGGCTCCGGTGGCCCTATGAAGCTGTTGCCATGTGCCATGTGTTTTCGCAGAGATGTCTATTTACTCTTGTTTTATGCTTTACATTAATTAAATATAATTAATTGTCATTTCTACATTTTATTGTAAATTCCCAGCATTTTAAAGATGTGTTCTAGAAAGCTTATATTTTAAATCAAGAAAAATAAGCATATAAGTTTTAAAAAGTTTATCTCCAAAGATAATATTAGAAGAAGTTCTGTAGAAATCGGCATACTATAATTTTCCTAATTTTTAAATAGCTTTCTTTTATTTAAATAACCAAAATTTTAAAATTTTTTCAGGCTGAAGATGTTGGTGACTTAATTGATGACGAGGCTGAGGAGGACAATGATGATGATAGTAGTGACGGTGATGACGATGAGCTGGAGCCTGGCCAGGCTTCCTTGGGCAGCCTTCAAGTCGGTGAAGATGATGACGAAGATTCCGAAGACGAGGCCCCCGTGGAAGAGCCCGTTGGCAAGAAGGCCAAGAAAACCGAACAGGCCAATGGCCAGGAGTCGGAAGCCAAGAAGGGCGGTATTCCCAAGGTGCGCGTGGGCAGGATTCCTCCCGAAACTCCCAAGGATAGGATCATCTTTGGCAGTAACTTGCCCAAAGGTAAAGAGACAAATATTATCTTATTTTTATATGTTTTTATGTAATCTCTTGATCCGCAGAATACAAGCACAAGGATTTGGTTGCCCTGTTCACCAAATTCGGACCGATCTCCCTTGTGAACCGCGTCACAAACAAGAGCGGCGAGAACACAGTGGTTGTTGCTTTTGAAACTGCTGCCGGTGCCGAGGCTGCTCTGGAGGCCAAAGAAAAGTCTTTGAACTTGGGCGGCAAAGTGGTGGCCGTAAGCCGTCTGCGCGATAGGGATGAAAACAACAAGCTGACCGTGGTGGTGGGCCTCCTGGGACCCCATGTCACCGATGATGACATCAGGGCCCACTTTGAAAAGATCGGTCCCGTAGAGGGCTTTTCCAGATCGGCCAACAAGGCCAACCCGACGGCCTTTGTCCGCTACTCGAACGTTAGCGATGCCGAAAAAGCCCTCAAGCTGCACAGCACCGAGTTCTTTTCGCGTTTCATCACCGTGCGTCCTCAACTGCACAAATCGCAGTCGGTCAAGACCCCGGAGACCACCTTGATCCTCGAGAATGTGAGGAAGCACGAGTCCTACAGTTCCAATGCCGTTGAAAAGATCTTCAAGAAGTTCGATGTGGCCTTTACCGATGTGGTGTGCAGCAAGATGGTGCTGGCCTTCATCACCTTCAAGCAGCCGGAGGGAGCCACAAATGCCTTGGCCCAGCTCAATGGCAAGACTGTAAACGACTTGGAGCTGAAACTGACGCGCTACCAGCGCAACAGCTCGGGACTTGCCATTCTGGTGTCGAATCTGACCAGCAGTGAGTTGAATACAACTAAGATCAAAGTCAAGAATCTTATTATTTAACTTTAAACTCTTGTTTAGATACCACCGAAGAGCAGCTGCGGGAATTGTTTGGCCAAAACGGTGACATCGAAAGTGTCCAGATGTTGACCAACAAGGCCGTAATCAAGTTCACCAGCGAGGATGCCTTCTGCAAGTCGTTCCTGTTGAACGAGCACTTGCTGAACAACAACCCTGTGTTCCTAGAGCCCAACTCGATGCTGAAGCACAGAATATACCGCCAGAAGTATCAGCGTGGTCCGGCCGGACCCGGTGCTCCTGGCAAGTTCCCTGGCAAATTCCAAAAGTTCGGAAACAACAAGAACTTTGGCAACAAGCGTCCATATCAGGAGAACGGCGCCAAGCCGTTTGTGAAGCGAGCCAAGTTCTAGGACCTGACGGAATGCTTGTTGGTTTAGTCATAAGTGTATCCATTATCACGGCCACAAGATCCCCCCTTAATCAAATGCTGCATGATACAGTGGATTTAGACTGTAAGAGCCTTCCCCCAACAACAACAAAAAGTTGTATGGAAATATTAATAGTAGCCGTACCTTTTAAACCGTTTTTATAAACAGGAAACAAATTAAAATGAGAACACAAAACCATTTGATTTTGGAAATTATTTACTTGACTTTGGTGCATTTTAAGAGGAAAGGAATCTGGTTCAAAAGGATTATTTGTTAAAGAAAATGTATGTTTGCTTGGGTTTTCCATGACTTTTCTTTTAAATATTAACTAGGTTGTTCTCTACAATCTATTGAAATAGCATGAAAGATGCCTGATTTAACAGGGAATTTAAGAAGTTATTTTGTCTTAATGGGTTACTTAAGCTAAAATATAGCATTGATATTCCTTACAATTATTTTATTATCCTTTTTTAAATCACCAAAAACTTCGAATACCTTTTCTTTTGCCAAAATCAACAGCTTATGTTTATTAAGAAGCTTCGATAGATGTAAACAAAAGTGTGTTGGCCATACTTTTGGGGCGGCAACAAATTGTAAATTACCGGCACGTACCGGCTGGTAAGTAAGTGAATGGGGTTATAAGTGTTTTTCTGTGTGTGTGAGTGTGTTGTTTTGTGGGGGGTACTCGAATCGGCGGGCTCGGGTAGCTCCCTCTTACCCGCCGACAAGTGATTCATTACACTTTGCACACGATGTCGCCGGTCGAGTGATTCATGCAAGGCAGAGAGAGAGCCAGCGACGACGACGTCGCACTCCACACGCAAACATTTCATTTCTCCAGCATGGCGCTCCCATTGCACCCCATCCTCGCCAGACCCGCGCCTTTCCTGGCCTGGCTGGCCACAACGCGCCTTTGTTCCATACCATCTTGGCCATAATGCAAATGAGCAGAGGCGGCACTGCACTGCTGAAGTGAGGGCTTGGTTAGGTCACTGGCCATAATGAGCCCAATTCATAACGCCCTTAGAGGGTTGTCTTTGGCCAAGGCTTTAATGGCGCTGCCCAGAGGAGCTGCTCAAGACCGGACGATGACTAATTAAAGTTTGCAGTGTGGGAGGAAGGGTGTCCAAAGCAATAGATACTTTGAGGTGATGAATATCTGTACAGCAGCATGGAATGATATCAGCTTCCTGAAGGGTCTATAAAATTTAGAAAAAGTTGAACTTTGATGCTGATCAAGAATTGGATTATGGGTTTCAAAATTACTCCTTAACAGACATAAATTATAATAAATTAAAAAAAAAACTGTAAATATTTTACTTCTTTAAATAAATAATTATCCATATTTCTAAATAATAACTTTTTTAAAAATCAAAGTTAAAAAATATCATAACTAAGCCAAAAAAGCATCAAAATTAAATCGGAAAACTTTTCTAATCTATTTTTTATTAGTTCAACATTTATAAAAACAGTTTAAAATAATTGTAAAAAAATGTAAAAAATTTAGAATAGCCTCCAAGGCTACACAAATTAGTTTCCCCAATTCCCTAAAATTTTTAAAAGGCCAAGTGTATGTTTGTTTTGTATATTTAACATTTATTAGTAATAAATTTTCTTGTAATATCTGTTAATTTCCGTTTTTGTTATTATTTTGTTTGTTGTCACTACACGCTCACAAATATGTTTTTGTTGTCTGATATATGTATTAATGGTATAGATAGTTGTATATAGGTTTATTTTATATGTATTTGTTTTTTTATATTCCTTTTGTTTTTTGTATATTTCTTGTATATGTAATTCGATAAATTATAGTATTAGTTATTCGTTTGTTTTCATCATTTAGGTAAGTACGAGTACTTTCTGCATTCACTGTCATAATTGTTAATTTTTAAAGAACTTTACCATGCAATTAAAGTGTGTGTGTAAATTTATATAAAAAAGAAACGTTCCTTTGACTAAATGCAACGGAAAGTAAGTTCAGCCAGCCAACCGGAGAGGAGTCCGGCCTCCGGATTGGAGCCCACGGCAGTATCGTTTGGTTATGAATCACTAAATCAGTCTGTCTCTGAACTTGACCGGGGTCGGGTTGGAGCCATTCAAGCCAAACTAATTGCGGCCGTGAAGGTTTCATATTTTATGGATTTCGTTGGCTGCCTTTAAGTCTCTCTATTCTCATGTGGCTTTCGACTTAACTTTTCAATAGATGTAAATGTAATTATCGTAATTTAGCTTAAGCTTTAGTTAGTTGTTGGCAAATCACTACTAATAATAAGGCAAATGAAAGTGAAGGGCACTGGGGCGGGATTTTGGGCGAAACCATAACGCAAATCAACTACGAGTAACTAACTCTCTCTCCCTAAACTAGGGAGACTAGAGCTCGCTGGATACCCTTCTATGCGTTCGGGTATTATTATTTTTTTTTGTATATTTGATTTATATAATATATATAAATATTGTATGTAGGCAACTTAATCACTAACAAAAGTTCTCCTTTCGGGTTTTACTTTCACAAAAGCAGGCAAAATTGGTTTCTCTCAGTATCAATAAATTCGAGCCGTTGACGCTTTGGTATCTTCTCTCATCTCATGTATATCGTCTCTGAATAGGAAAGTAAAAACTTGAAAATAAAACTAAAATGTAGAACTGAAAAATCGAAATTGAAATAAATAAAAAAGTTTATTTGTTTGTTTTTTAAGTATTTTTTTGTTGTTCGTTTTTGTTTAATTTTTAATTGGTAATATCGTTTTAAACATACAATATGTATATAGAGAAAGAGGGTGTGTGGTGTGTATAGAGTGGGTGCTGGAGTTACATTAAATGTTCTGCTTATTGATGATGTTTATGTTCTCTTCTTTTTCTTCTTGTGGCATAATTAACAAATTAAAAAATAATAATACATGGGACCATTGGGTCACAAAACATAGGAGCAAAAAACGGATATAAAAGAAGCCTTTAAAACAGAAAACATTCAGAGATTTGTAGTTTTTTTTTTCTTCGTTTTTGTTTTTGTTGAAATTATAATAATACACTGGGGTAAGAGTTTAAATGTTGTTTATAACCAATAAGTAAGAATGTCTGAGTGCTACTTGGGTGTTGTTTTTAAGTAAACTTTGAGGAACGTATACAACATGTAGAATCCAAGGGTGCGCTGGGAAGTACAGAGTGAAAAACACATCAATTCTTCTTTGATCAGTATTTAAGGTTCTTATTAATTCTCTTTTTTTTTTGTTATATATTTTTTTTACTGGTTAGCAGTCTACATTTTTTTCAGCTGCGCAAATTACATACGTTGCCTTTTTTGTTGGATTAGTTTTGATTCGTTTTTTTTGTTTTGTTTTTTGTTTAGTTGTCGTTTATTTACGTTTTAGGACGCCGACTATAATAGCTACAGTTAAACTTGGATTATCATTCTCAATGTTTTTTCTTTCTTTCTCCGACCTTTTTCTCGGTTCTTTTTTTTGGAATTTGTTCCATTAATGGGTTTTCTTTAAAAGTATGCATAATGACAATTGTTTTTCTCGACGCGACAGTACAAAGATACGAAAATTTTAGCACAATAACAGAGCGTGGTTGAGGAACAATTACTAAAAATATAAAAAATTCTTAAATAAATGAGCGAGAAAAAACAGAGCACACGCTGTCGCAATTATTTCTTCAAGTGTAGCACAAAAGTTACCTTCGTGTACTTTATAAACATACATTAATATATAATATATAAATATATTTAGCAAGAAATGTCGAAGATGTCATCGAAGAGCAATTCACAATTTACGTTTCCAAGTCGCCTCTGCCGGATGCATCCTCTTCAGTTCCTCTTTTCTGTTCGTTTGTTTCGTTTTTTTTTTGTTTTGTTTCAATTTCCCTTTCGGTTCTCGCGCCAAATACTTTTGCTTAATATGTTTTATAATATTAGTAAAGTAGTTTCAGCTCTGGTTTACTTCTGGAATCTCGCGGGGCTCCTCTAGAAATCCAGCAGGGACACTTCGGCTGGGCCAGCGGGCGGAATCTGCGGCTGCTCTTGGATTTCCTGGGCCTCCTCCACTTCGTGCAGACCGTTGCCGTTCTGCTTGATAGCTTCCTCCTCCTTGGCTGCTCCATTGGTGGCGGCTGCAACGGGCTCGGCCGGCGGTGCAGCAGCAGCAGCCACGGGTGCCTTGATGGGAGTGGGTGTGGATCCCTTTAGCGGTGTCGACTTGCGCGCCTTCAGACCAGCCGGCGATGGTTTGGCAGCGGTGGCGCTTTCTTTGGCTTTCGGTGTCAGCGGCTTGGCGGTGGCAGTTTTCAGGGGCGATGCCTTCAGAGGCGATGACTTCCTCAGAGATGCCGACGCCGTGGTTGCTGTCAAGCTGGAGCTGGTGGTGGTTCCCAGTGGCCGTCGAGCAGTCGAGCTTCCATTGGTGGCCGTCGAGTGGTTGAACTTGGGAGCCGGGCGTGCCGTAAAAGTCTTTGTGATCGTTGTAGTTGTGGTGGTGGTGGTCGTAGTGGAGCTGCTGGTCTTGCTGCCCAATCCGTTGGTGGTGGTCGGCTTGGTGGGGCTGCGAGCCGAAAGCGATGTTCCGTTTGTGCTGGCCACCTTGCGCACGGTGCTGGAGGTGCTGGAGGCGGCGCGTGGCGAGGGAACCTTTGGCTTGGCCGTGGCTGTCGCCGTTGTCGAGGCAGCCGGCAAGCGTGGTTTGGGTGCGCCAGCCGACGAGCTGAGAGTCGATCTGGTGCTGGTTGGTGCACTTGTGGCCGGCTTCCGGGCAGCTGCTGTTCCCGTTCCGGTTCCATTTGTGGCCGGCTTGCGAGCCGTGGTGCTGGAGGCTGGGCGCGGAGCAGCCGTTGTCCTGGCAGCACTGGCCAGCGGCTTGGTGGCCGTGGTCTTGGTTGCCGCAGCTGCCGGCTTGCTCACCGGAGCCGTGGCCGGTCGTGTTGTTGCGCTGCTCAAGGCTGTCCTGGGTGCCGATGGTTTGGCTGCGGTTCCGGCACTGCTACTCAATGGCTTCCGGGTGGCTGCCGTTGGTGGAGCCGAAGTCGCTGGCTTGTTGGTGGCAACGGGAGCGGTGCGAGGGCGAGCGGTGGCCGTCTTGGAGGCCGTGGTAGAGCTGCTTGTGGTCTTTTTAATCGTGGAGGAAGCGGCGGCTGTACCTGCTGGCTTGGGCTTGCTGGCAGCGGGTCCTGCCTTGGGCGCCGCCTTCTTGACCTCTGGGGGACTGGGCTTGGTGTCCTTGGATTTGGTGGCGGCAGCCACAGCGGCAACGGTCACAGCAGCAGCTGCAGCGGCAGTGGCAACAGCAGCCACTTCGGCCACAGGCTCGGCCTGCTCCACATACTTTTCGCTTTCAGGAAGATCGTCGGTAGTCGGAAGCACAGCTTCTTCGGTCTGGGAAAGCACGGGCTCCTCTGAAGTAGCAACAGCTGCAACAGCAGCGGCGGCAGCAGTGGTCTGTTCCACAAACTCTTTAGCAACCGGCAGCAAATCCTCCTCTGGAGCAATAAACTGTTGATCCTGGGCCACAAAGTCTCCAATGGGGGGGAGCACTTGCTCTTCGGGAGCAGAAAACTGCTGCTCCTGAGGGACAACAAAGTCCTGCACCTGTGGCTGATCCTCTGTGACCTGCGCCTGCACCTTGTCGCCCAAATCAAAGTACTTCGATTCGAAATCGGGCTTGGCCGTGTACTGCTCCTCCTCCACGAGCTCCTCCTGCAACTGAAGTTCATTGAAGCCATTTCCAGCTGCCTGTGTTTCCGGTTCAAGATGAGCGGCTATTGGCTCCTCCAACTCCACAGCCGCCGCTGCCAAGTTTAGGGCGGGCGTGAAGGGTTGGGCAAATGGATTAATGCCCGGTTCCACGGCTGGCACAGTATCCTCATCGTGTTGAGCTTCATAGCCGGGAGCTGCATTAAAGGCAGCGTACTCCTCCAACTGTAAGAGAAAGAAAAGGAAATGTGTGAGTAGGTGGCAAAGATAATTTGGCTGTAACCAGGATTGCCTTGGCTATATTTTACCCAAAAAAAAAAGTAATAAGTTTAGGGTATAGATACTTTTTTTTTCATAAGAGCCAACACCCAAAAGCGTGATTCAAGTGTACAACATCATCATCACCAAACCAACAATGACAAACAAAACAACACTTGGCCTGTGTCTGAGTCTGACCCCTCCCGGTTTTTAGCATTCACTTTGCGCCCCCCCAAAAAAACAACTTCTCGCTTCTGTTAAATCGATAAATGCAATGAGCCATCCCATTGAAGACATCTCTCTTCTTCCTTTGAAAGCAACAAATAAAAAAACACACAAAATGTGGCACTGCCGTTAGCGCTCTGTGCGTCAGGGAAAATGTTACTTATGGCATTATTGCGTCCATGTCTCGTAAAAATATCTGGCAGATGCAGCTACAAAGTATTTTCAGGCCTTTGGGTGAGAGGCCAACGAAAATAAATCAGACTCCGCAAATACACACCACACCACGGACAAATTTCCAGCTAAATAAATATGGGGAGCCACAGTGAATGAATATCAAAAGTTTGCCTCATTATGAGTCAAAGGGATTATGGAGGAATCATCCAAGAAATTATTGTATTACACAAAATCGGGGCATTAATAAGGTCATATACATATGGTTATTGGAAACTATAAAGAAGTAAAAGCTCTTTAGACTAGAAGAATATCACAAGGAGTTTAGTTTACAAAAATTAGAAAGAGTTTTTCAGTACTTAAAATACTTTTAAAACTTTAAAAACTACACAAACTTGTTTAAGACATAAGAAATATCTCTTGTAGGCCCTTTCCTCTTAGTAAATAAATCTAAAAATTCTGAGAAACTGTAACTTATATGTATCTGCAAATTCCAATACCAAAATGATTCCTTCAACAACTTGCCAAAGCAGTTCCACATGTATTTTTTCCAATCAATTGTCAGACCCTCGGGCGGAAGAAAAGAGCATCCCTCAACCCTTGGGTTGTGGATCTGGAAAATTCGGGGAAAACTAAAGGGGAGTGTCTGCCATCCTCCGCCTGCTCTCAACTCTGGCGATTACTCGTCTCAGATGTCGTCTGCGCATCGCATTCCCGGGGGTTGACACGCCACGGACACACTCATTACCAATGCATACAAATTATTATAATGACATCAGCAGCGACAGCAGAACTTGTGAAAGTGAGAAAGCGGCTGGCTGGCAGGCAGGCAGGCAGGCAGAAGTGCGGCAACATGACATTCTTGCCAACAAACAAAAACAGCACACTAAAGCAGGGAGCCGCCAACAACCAACAACCAACAACGATGACATGGCCAGGCCAACAAATGGAACAGAAAAAAACGGAAGGGAAATCATAGTTCAGTCTGGGTTTATGGCCACAGGCATGCTCTATAAGTAAAGTTTAAAATTTACAATAAAAATCTAGTTTTTTTGGAACTAAAAAATCTTAAAAACATCCTAGAAATGATATTCTGCATGTATCATATATCCTTATTTAAATATAATAAATATTTATTAATATTATAAATTAATCACTGGAAATTATTCTCGTCTTGTACTCTTAATATATTATTTATTTATAAATACATATTTAACATTTAAAAGAGTGTATAGAGGTGATCTACATTTTCCATGCACCTGCCTTTTTTTTATCGCGCTAAATCTTGAAAATTGTGAGAACTATCTGTAGCAGAGTCCGGATCGAGATCAAAATAACTACAATCTACCTTCGAACGTTGATACAAGTGCTTATAAAGTATAAAAAAAAAGAAAAACTTGAGAGACGCGCCACAAAGGTGGAAATGGGCAAATGGAGAAAGAAGCGGGTCGGCAGGAAACGTGTCAGTGACTTAGTGGTGTGACTTGGCGTTACTTTTGGACTCTGCCACCGCAGGTGTCGGGGATTGAACTGGGGATTGGGGACTGGGAGGAGGACAAACGGCTGGGCGGAAAATGTAGCGTTAACATTTTTTCCGGCACTTTTCCTCTATCACGCAAAGACCGCACAACAGCACAAAAGCATTGCGCTCTGAAACTCTAAAATGTCATTGACCAGTAAATGCCACCAGCCGGGGCCATTTGCCATCGGTCGGTGGCCGTTCCCCGAGTTCCCTGAGTTCCCAAGTTCCCAGTGCCCAGCCGTTCGCAGCTCCAATACACTTCACTCTGTGCTCTACAGTTGGCCCTCGGATTTCCCAATTCCTTGTTGCCCGCCAGTTGCTAGGTTGCCCACTTTTAGCCCACTCGCGCAATGGCTGGCCGGCTGACTTTCTTTTGCTGCACTTGGCGAAAAAAAATATAGTTCTTATATAGATCTAGTTACGGTATCAAGTTACCTAAGCTAAAATGGGATACAAATAAATTCTTCAAGTTTAAAGCTTAAGATCTAAAGGTTTTCTTTTGGCTTCATAAATATGAGTTGGAAATCTTTAAGTATTTAAGTGAAAAGCAGTTGGGAATTATAACAAAATGCAAGTCCTTTGTCCTTATAATTCCCAACTTCTCTTTTAAACAAAATTCTGGCATTTTGTATCTCAAATTTTTAAATTGTTATAAGAAATTCTTAACCTTCTTTAAAATGCCTTTATTAATAACCAAGTAAACATTTTAATAGGCTTTAGCTTTCTTTATTTCCCGAGTGTATTACTCTGTTTTGGCCTCCACTGCGGACTCTCGGCTTGGACTGTTGCTCAAGCGTAATGGGGTTAAAAGTGAGCTGAAGCGAATAAGAAAAAAAGACAAAAAAAAAATAACACTCGGCTTAGTCAGAGGAGAGCTTTGCTGGCTTAGTTTGAGTTTGTTTTAGTTACTGACCATGAGTCATCGTCGCCATCATCATCAGCATTATGATCATCAGTCTATGCGGTAGTGCAAAATTTGCCAATCAATCATGGCCAAAAATGAGGTAATACGCGTTTTAAAATAGCTCATGTTTCGAGCCACCAGCTTCCCTTTCAACTTTTCTGTGCAATTTAGTACCAGCGATAATTGCGTGGAATTTTATCAGTTCCAGGCGCAAGTTGGTGGCAAAAAGCTTTGGCCTAAAGTGCCGGCCGGTGAGTTAATTGATTGTTTTGCTTTTTGCCGGCTTTTTTTTTCCCTTTAAACTGAACATACTTGTCAAATATAAATAGTAGAGCTATTGCTCATGCATACAGCTTAGGTTAAACTTTTAGAGACATATATTTGACTGAGAGCTGAGACTGAGAGAGGAATAGAAACAAGATTATTTAGCTTTTAAATGCTGCGTATTTCTATTAGAAACATCCTTAAAACATTGATCTATTGTATAAACAATAAACCATTTTTACAAAGAAATATAAAAAAAAAAAAAAACTTTGAGTAAAAGCAATCGGATTATGAATGAGATTTTACTGTAGGTTTCTTGAAATTTAAGTGTTCGCTTCTCGCGCTTTATTTACAAATCATTTTGGCACTCGCAGAAACCGGCAGGAAAAAACAACAACATTTGATTTGTTCAACAAATTGTGGGTGTTTGTATTGGTCAGAGAGTCTCTGACTGACTGTGTTTGTGCCGAAAACCAAAAAGGAGAAAAAAATGGCAACGATGACATCAACAATTTCTAGTTGGCGACCACCAAAGTCATGCCAAAATTTTTGTTTGCTTTTTTTCTCTCGTTTGATAATTGCGAAAAGTGCGCAGCAAATGAAGAAATTGCTCGAAAGTTGAGAGAGAATCAGCGGTGAGAGTGAGAATTATTATTAGGGGAATGAGGCAGGTAAACGAAGCCAAATGAGAGCAGGTTTTGATTGTTGAAACAAACGAAGGAACAGCCGTGAATTTAACGCAAATATCAAGTTCAACAGATGGCGCACATTTGCATGGGAAACATCAGATGACGAGGCGGTGTATGCGGTGCCTATAAATTCAAATAAAATTTAAATCACAGCGAACGAAGCAACCAAGGCAATTTATAGAGTCGCAGATTTTAGGGGCAACTACAGTGTATACCTTAGGGTATATACATACTTATTGAAAGCTTAAGATCAGGAATAGTCTAAATTTTGAAATTTTTAAATCAGAGTTTACTTTGAATAGAAAACCTACTATCAATAAATAAATAAATTGTATTTCTACGTTGAAAGATGTGTATTTGTTTTTTCTACACTCCCTATACCCTGCAATGTACAAGAAATCCTATTAAATTCTTTTCAGGAGCGACTAAGAGATTTTTTTTTTAACTAAAGAACTGTAAGGAATTTCTCAAGAGAAAAGAAGCAAATCGAAACAATTTATGGCTGGAGCCTAAAATGCGACCTGAGGATGTTTTATTTAAGTCCCAACTATGATTCACGGTAGGCAGTTTGTACTGTCTGACAAATCACTTGGTATTTGACTCACTGTCCCCGCTCTTTTTCTTTTCGACATTCGATGTTTGACATGTCTCTTGATGGCTCGTTAGAAACCCAAAAGGGGAACGAGTGAGTCGGTACAGTGGCCATTGGTTCAAAGGTACATATGTACAATTACATAGAGAGATCCAGAGATTCGGGGAGGAGGTAAACAGACTTGGTGGTGGCCATTAGGCCTCTGGACAAAAATGGAATGCAATCGACAACCGTCGACTGTTTTTGGCCAAAGGCACGCACACAACTATGCACAAAGTGATTATAATAATGGCACATAACAATCAAATAGCTAAATGTTCCATTATGCGTAAAGCTAACGATGGGTGGAACAGTCTCGACTTTTTCAATAAGTCTGATGATCCAAGCGACTGACAGCACTGCAAATAGTATATTCTTCAAGAACTAGATAACTAAAAAAACTCAAAAAAATTGTTCAGAACCCTAAATAATGTATTTTAAAATAAATTTTTCAATTTAGATTACTATACTATAAGACTTTCTTAGCTTCTAAATAGGTTTGAATACAATTTTGTAGAATAGATACTATATATATTTTTTTTCAAGTGTATCTTCCCATAGAAAACGAAAGATAGGAAGGAGTGGGATTGCGGCAGCGGAACAAAACTTTCAAATACAATGCCAAATAAAGCGAGAAAGACCTCTCTGCATTTTTATTAAACCTCCAAGCGAGTGTGCGTGAATTTAGATATATTTGCCAGTGCGTGTAGTGATGACTTGTATCTATGTGTTGCGTTGCTTGTTGCTCTTTTGGGGCTGCGGCGGCGTCTATGTAATTTCTATTTTTAAACTGGCGAAAATGTTGACAAATCGCAAGGAAAATGAACGAGGCATAGAAGCAGCTCTGTGGGCAAATAGCGGATGCTCATGCAAATGAGTCAGAGTTTTCCCTTATTTTTTCCATTTAAAGTAAAATTTTCTATGGAACTGAACCTAAGATAAAAAACTATACTTTTTAAGGTTTTAAATGGGAAGAAAAGCCTGGCTTTCAAGGGAATAAATTGAGGGAATTAATAAAGACTCTCTAAAGACTTGATTATCCATAATAATCTTGTAAATATTTTATTTTATATTATTCTTTAAATATCCAAGTGGTTATCTTTTACTTTTTTATGATACTATTCAAAGTCCTAGTCATACAGATAATAATTTTGTCTTCGAAACTCAATATGCTTGAATACCAACCGTATGCTAAATATTATATCTTGCTTTATGCTTTCATAGATATACTAGCTCCTCTGCCTAGCCAGTGATCTATCGTGTGGGTCTGCCTGGTTAACTGTGCCGCGGCAATTATGATGAGCAATAAATGTTGAAATCGTTTGGCAAGCAGACAGGCAGACAGACACAGAAAGGTGCAGCACATGCATGCAACGGCAGCCACACGCAACATGTTGCCGGCTTACGAGCATAGATATATAATAGAATATAGATAGAGGCACGATGCACGGCTTTTGTATGTGATTATCCTATTGTGTCTTGGCTTTGTAGCTTTGCAGGGGTTGCCCCTGCCGCACATCATTAATCTCCGATGATGATTAATTGAAATGGTTGGATATTTTCATCATTCCTGTTCTAACACACCAATCGCAGAGCACTGCAATTGCGCTGAGGCGTGAAGAAAATTCACCGTCACCACGGGGGCAACATGATGTATATTTTAAGCATTTTCCCAAGTTATATATTACAAGTAATTTTTTGTTTCACAAAATTAGAAGATACTTTGACGAACCCAAGAACCAATGCTTAAGACCTCTTAGATTCAATATAAAAGGTACACCCAACCTTGCTGTGCCAGGTACTCTCATTAAGAAATAATCCACCTCAGTTTATGAATTCTTTTCTTTTGTTTTCAGATCTCATTTTCCTCTGAGTAATCAACATTTTTTTTTCTTTTTGCAACGGATACGTATTGCTGCGGTTTTTTTCTCTGGCTCGCAGCAATCAAATGAAATTCCGCTTAGTCAGCATCCGAAAAATGTCAATGAGCGTTGGTGAACTGGTGGAAAGTGGGCGTGGCTGGCGTCCGTCCGACCGTCCATCGGCCTCATAAATATAATTTCGACAATTAGCGATACTTGGTCGGACGCCAACTCAACCCAGACCGGCTCACACTGAGACTCAATGAATTATGGCGCTGGCATAAATATAAGAAGCAAAAAAAATAAAATTAATAAACCACCAAACAAAGGAAAAAAGAGAACGAACAGCGAGAGAAAAAAATAAAAGAACTAGACACAGCGCAAATTGTGTAGGAAAACCGGCAAACGGCCGTGGCAACATTTTCGCAAGCCAGACGAAAAAACAATTCAAGAAAAAGTAAAGCCAAGAAGAAGGGGGATGCCACAGACGACGAGACAGTTAAGACAGCAGCAGCAACCGAAAAATTTTGCGAAACCACGTTGCAAATGATAATGAGCTTACAGCCGAGATGATGAAGTTGTAAGAAATTCACTGAGAAAAAAACAATCTCTGAAGAGATTCCAAATTTATATTGTTTTAAAATTGACAAAGGCTAATTCTTAAAATGCATTTTTTTTTGAGCCAGACTCCCTTTTTAAGTGTTTACGTATGCAACCCTATAACCATTTGGGAATTATAACAAATAATCTGTTAATTTTGTATTATGAAAGTAAATTATTGAATTAAATGTATGTAAATTTTGGAATAAAATCTTTAAAAAATCGTTTAAAACCTTCTTCAAGGATGCATGTGGTAATTAAAATATACCCTTTCCCTTTGTCTACGAGGTATCGTTAGAAGACCAAAACATAGCAAAATGTAAGAAAACAAAAACGAAAAACGTATGGAAATGTTAAAGAATAGAAAGTTAATTATGTTTTATAATTCTTGTTTTATGTTTTTCCGCTTATTGCTTTTGTACTTTGGAGAGTTCCCAAGTTTCAGGAGAAGAGCCCAACGCGACGTTGCCCCGAGGTTGATGGCGAATATAAAGGCGCGATGGCGACGATGATGATGAAGTTGGGGAAGAATCGTACTGGGGCCATGTTCTGGTCTGTGGTTTCGGGGCTGATGCCATTCTCCACACTCGCTAGCGACTGACTTCCCTCGGGGGGCCATAGAGGGAAAATTTTTGTGAAAGGCTGGCTTGTCCAAAATAAATATGAGAAAATCGCAATTTTCGCTCTTCTCTTTTTCTCGTTTGTTGTAATTTGCTTAGGAAACCGCAAAAACAAAATGTTCAGGCATAAATTTATTAGAAAAAACTCATTTTGGATTTATAAGGAGGAAAAAAATTCGAAAAAAGTTGTGAGACAAACATCGGATTACAGACATGGAGATGGGAATATGGAAAAAATGTGTTAACACGACTTTGAGAAAACTTTCTGCGAAAGGCAGATAAAATGAAACTCAAGTTCGTATTTCATTCCCTTGAACAGAAAGTATAACTTAAGACCCTAATGCTAAGCAATAAATTAAAGTAATATTTGCTAAAATCTCGGCTGTCAAAAGGGTAAATGAAATTTGTATTGGAAAAGGGCGTGCCGCAGATAAATTATTGTATTTTCCACTCAATTTTATCTCCTTTCCATCGAAAGCCAAGTGCATTTCATTATTCCATTTAATTTTCCCGATGCACGATGATCAATCTGTTCAGAGTTCCATTCGCTGGGCCAATAAAAATGGTTCTTGGCCAAGTGAAAGGCTTTGGGATTGGCCTCTCTCTGTGTTTATTAGTTTGCCCCAGAGTAGCTCATAAATCCATTTGGTTAAATGTGATAAAGATGCATAGCAAAAGATACAGCGCTCCGTTTGGCGGAATTAAAGCGGAGAGAAATAAAGGAAAAATGCCAGCCGCATTGCATTTTCTTTATTATTGCGCCGACATGAAACAGATTTAGCAGTGCATTTTCTCTGTATTTCCATGGCATTTCTTATGTTTTTGTTTTTTCGCTTGGTGTTTCTTCTGCTCTTGTGAAAGTATTCAACGAGACCAAGAACGAACCGAAAAGATACAATTACAAAGCGAGATACAGATAGCTGGCAACCGCACTGCAGTCGGATAGATACATTAGAACGGAGCCGCAGCCATGAAATTGACTGGCTTTGTTGGCCAACTCCGACTCGGACTTCAAGTCCAAGTCTTGGCCATAAAACGAACGAAAACCCCCATTAACAATCAAAACGGTAAGCTGCACGATGGACGCTATACATAGAAAACAGCAACACCAAAGGGGGGGGCCTAGGTACGCCAAAGAAAGAAGGAAAATCGGAGTCAAACTAGCAAATTCATAATAGTGCAAAATATGAGATAGAAAAAAGAATCAACGGCAGACAGGCGAGCGAGCACTGGCCAAAAGAAATTGTTAATAGCGCAAATGGTAATAAAACACCTGGCCAACTTTGCCAGTTGGCCAGCACACGAACATTGCCTTGGTTTGGCAATTGGAAAAAGAAGCAGCCAACAGCCCGCAGCAAAACGGCCAAGAGCAACGCTCCCTTGCCACCTTTTTTTTTTATGAGTTCTTTAGCATTGGCCCCCAACTCTAAACAAAAGGCAAGGCAAGGCAAAAAGCCTTGTGGCTAATGGCCAGTGCCGCTGGCCATAGCCTCACATTGCCAGGGAAATACGAGAGGAAAATGGTATCATCTCTCAACAATTCAAAAAGTAACTCTCTTTGCCACACTCGAGGGAAAAAAGAAGTCCAGAAAGCGGTTATGATTTCGATTTCAAATATATATAAATTCCGTTTATACCAAGTTATAGTATAAAGTAATATTCACTTCATATAAATAAATATTTTTCAGGATAATTACTCTATCATTTTACATTTTAGATTACTACGTGCTTCCTGTCCTCTTTGATTTTCTGATGTTTAAATTAAAGTCGGTTTGACAAAAAACAAATTAAATTTGACTTATTCTCTGCACACTTTTCCGTTTTTTTTTTTTTTTTTGTATGATTAATTAAAGTAAATTGACCTGCAGGTTGAGCCTAAAGCAGTCATACTTATAGTCAACCGGTTCACCATTGCCAATGTTGTTCTCGGAATTTATTTTGCACAATTTTCTTTTATGACACAAACGATCATGACTCCCCTCCAGGCTTCAAGACGTTCATTTTCCTTCACTTATGACTAAAGTTTGGTGAGGCCTTTCTTTCTTTCAACTATCTTTGGATCGCCTCGACTTGTGTGGCATTAGAAGAGGAATTCGCTTTGATTATTTAAACTATAAATAGAAGTTGGCCTATCGTTCTTGCCATTTTATTTTGTCATTTTTTTGCCCTATTATCGGGAGAATATTTATGGGATTTCGAGTGTGATTAATGGGGGGTTTGTTCGACTGATAAGACGATATAAATATTAAATAAATCTATAGAAAATATATGCAACGACTGGTAGGTTTTGTTTTTAAAGAAGTTCTATGTTTAATTATTTAAAAATTCTGTTCCTCAAAATCAAGATATATTTTACAGTGCACAAAGTATTTCTAGCTTCCGTTCTACGTTTTCATGTTTTTAGCGCGATAAATGCGACAAAATTATTATGATTTCCAGCTAAATTTAACCAGTTTTATGGCCATTTAGCCCGCGAGTTTTGTTGCTAGCCTCGTTTTTCCACCTCCGTCAGGTAGTAATTGTCACCAAAACTGTTATGTCTTGTTAGACATTCATTAAATCTCCATCGAGAGCGGATGAATGCCACTTAAATGACAAATAGGTTCGGTAACTCGTGGCAGAGAGAATATCAATCTTGCTGCTGGTTTTCGAGGGGCAGATAGATGGATGGCTGAGTGGAGTTGATAGTTTGGCCTCTTTCTGGAATGTCTTTCAATTAAGAGCACTTTTTCTCGATTTTTTCAGAAGGCTCTGATGGTGGTGGTGGTGTTGTAGTGACACACCCCAAGGCATGGGTTCGTGCCAACAGCCCACCACTTCCACATCCAGCAGCGATTAAACTCTATTTTTATGCCAGGAGGGGAGACTAAGACTCCTGCCTTCTCCAACTACTCGAAGCACAGTCTCCAGCTTCCCGGCCTCCCAATCCATCCCAGAATCCATCCATCGCAGCGCTGCAGGGGCCAAAACATGCTAAGCGACATCTTGTCTCCCGTTGTTTCTTTTTTTTCCCCCTTTCCTTTTTTGTTGAATAATTATTTCGTGTACGCGAATTTCTGTGTGTGGTGTACGAAAAGCTATTGAACTTGGCACTTGGCAGAGGATTTTTGCATTTTTACATTTTTATAAATACACACTGACCAGGCAGGCAGGAGGATGTGGATGAGGAAGTCAGCCGAGCGTTGTATCTCAGAAAAAGTGCAGAGCGCTCATAAGTGTCGTTAGTTCGTGTACAGAGGCGGTAGAAAAAATATTTCAAATATTTCAAAAGTGAAAAATATATCATGCTTGCATCGTAACTTAAGCTTCAACAATATACTATCGTTTCAGTGTTAATAGAAAGGTAAATATTGGCAACCAATTAGTAGTTTTTTTGTTTAAAGAATATTAACTTAAAGCGTCACCGTAAAAGTTTTCAATAATATACATTTGTGGGTATTTTTTGCACCTAATATCCTATCATCTTATCCTCAACTGTATGTGCTCAAACATATATGTATTTGGCAAGAAATGTAAATTTAGATAACGCACATATAGCGGCCAAAGACCGCATGAGATATTATATCTGCAAGATACAAGCGGAGGAGCTGCTGCTCACGACGATGATGCTGAAAGCATTTTCTTTTGAACTCGAAATGTAAAATGCTGCAATTAATCGTCAAGTCGTCTCAGTCTGCCAGAGTTGGCCCTGGACTCCGGAACTCCTTCTTCTCCTCCCTGTCTGTGCCCAGGTTGGATGGCGGGATTGTGGATTGGATTGGCAAGCGTTGTCAAGTGCTCCTTCGTGTGCCTTTTTGGCAATCAACTCCACTCCAAGTCAACCCACACAGCAGCAGCAGCAGTCATATTGCAGCAAGATTTCTTGTCTTGGCCTGCAATTGTTCTGCTTTTTGGCTTTTTGGGGCCTCATCGACGCTGCTGAGAAACCGCAAAATGAAACGAGTTTCGCTCAGATATACAGGCCAATGTGCACAGATACAAGAAAAAATCACACAATTACAGTCAGAATAATAGCAATGCCAATCCAACGTTAATACAAATTGCCTTGTAGAAAAAGTATAAATAAAACTACCAAGAGTAAAATTTATAAGAAGCATTATTATTTGCAATATTTTTAGTCAATTTCTAGAAATTTTCTGAATACCTAATTTGAAAAATAAAATTTTTCCCAAATATAGAGTTTATTTATCTGTTAAATAAATATTTTCTTAATTAACAGCAGATCTATGCAACTATTATTTCCTTTTCTGGGACTGCTTTGATTACTTTACACATATATGTACATATGTACATATCTCTTTTTTTGGGCGTCTATCCTATATGTATGTGTGATACCGCCAAAGGTGGGTAGTCTGTATCTAACTATCTGCATCTCTAAGCACTTGTCCTGTGTGGGCAGACGCGTCGCGTAGGCTGAGCAGCCGGCACAGTAACAGGGAAAATCAGACCGTCGCCCGTCAATGGCAATTGCATTCCCATAGCCAAGCAAGCCATCGAGTGGCGCCTACTAAAAAAAAAGCTAAAAAAATAAAAATAAAAAAATCCCCTCCTATGTGCCTCTGTATGGATGAACTAAATTACCCGCAAACACACAAAAAATATATAAAAATGGTAGAGTGAAGAAGCGAGCAACAATTTTAATTGAGTTAATAATCTTAATGGATTTTCAGACTTAATTATAGCCTAAGCTGTACTCTGCTCTATCTTTCTCTCTCTTAAGTTGCAAAAAACTGGAGCCAAGGCTTCCAGCTCGTTTTCTCTAGGCTTTTAGCCGTTTTGTAAGTCGGCCATAAATCGTTGTTTGGCTTTTACAGCCATTTACTCTTGGCTTACGTCGATTTTTATTGAAAAACTAAATACTTGTGAGAATATTTTTGGGTATTTTAATTATTATTGTTTTTTTTTTTTTTTTTTTAATTTTAAAGGTTTATAAGTAAGAAAAATTTATAAATTTTTAAATATAATCATTCTCATTATCCTATTTATTAATAATGTATTTTATACGAATTATTTGCTTTATAAAATTGTTGTAGATCTCATTAATGTATTTTAAAGAACTTTATTTCTTTTAAAATGCTTCAATGTGTAACTATTAGTATTCTTTTTATTCAGGGATCTCTGTATAGTGAAAAGTTTTTAATACATCTGTGTTTTATAACCCTCACGTAATAGTTACATAGGTACATATATTTCCCTATTTCTACGAATTAAACCCTTTTTACAGCATCCACGTGCTAAGGGGTCAGGCCTTGGAATTAAACGAATAAAAACCGCTGAAATTTTAAGCCAGCACTCAGTTTTATATACACTTATTTTCGGGAGGTCGCTTAGTCACACCCGCACACACACAGACATTTGATACACTTTTTGCGCTGTTTTAAATTACAAATTCCCTCAATTACGGACAGCGGCCGCAAAAACAATAACAACAAATATTATAAGAGCAAAAATGTATAATAATGCGGTCTGGGCTGGGACCAGTTATCATGGCATTCCATCTAACACAATGATACGTAGTATGTAAATTGTATAAATTTTAATTAAGCCGAAAAGGTTTCAGCAAATGTCATGCGAATTGTGTGAACTGTGGCTGCCTGCACTGGCGAAAGTTGCCTCCACAATACAATTTGTAGTTGAATTTGGAAACCGAAATCGTAATTCTATTCAGTTCGGGCCTTGTTTGTTTTAGTTCCGAGCTGAGAGTTTTCGTTTTCTCTGTTAGTTTTCCTATGGGAAGCTGAGTCATAACCTAGACGCGTGAACAAATTTGCGCAATTATCAGTTCAATTGTTTGTCAGTCTACAAATTTGAGTGCAACCCCTCTGTTTATGGATTTTAATCATCTGATTAGAGCCTGGCGCCTCTGATAATGTGCCAATTTAAAAATAGAGCTGTGGCATGATCGATGTGACAGGGTTCAAAGTGCAGCGAGTGTTGGGTTGTTGTAGAATGCATGTATTGCCTTGTGCACTATTAAAGAAATCTATAGAAAATACGTGCTCAAGAAAGCATATGAAATTGTAAATGGCTGACTACTTGTTTTTAATGTGTTTTTGATATATGTATGTAGTTTTACGATGCAACAAGTACTTAAGGATATCAAATATATTAAATGTACATATGTATATGTATATAAGCTAGAAGTGTATCGGCTATTTCTCCAGGCGCACGTTTTACTAAAATCGATAATCGATTTTTTTAGAAACGTTTATTGATTAAATGTTTAAAAACCTTAATATTCAATTGAACAGTTTTTTCTAACTTGTCTCTGGTTTTTAATTTAAATTGAGTTAAATTGATTTGACATTGAGAGCCAAAAAAAATCTATTTCTATTATAATAATATATGTTATTTGTTTCTCAATGTAACATTCTCCTGGGGTAAGGGGTTCCATCAAATGTAAAATTAGCATAATTTGTGACTGTCACTGCCGCTGGCTTCTATCATCTGCTAATTAACAGACAATCATCGTTTGTATCTGTCAATAAATCAATCTAAACTTACAACTTAATGACCACTTGACCACACACACGCACACCACTTGAAAACAGAAAACTTTGTTTAATTGTGTGTTTTTGATAAAACTATTGTTGTTTCCGTGTTTCGTTGGCGTTTGTTTTACTTTTTGATTTGTTTACAACAGTAGTGTTGTTATTGTCGGTGGTGACAAGCTGTCTGCTACGCTCATTTTATTGTTTCTTATTGTTGACATATATAAACAGTAATAATTGGTATGCGGCACGAAACGGAATCGAATCAAAGCAAAGAAAGGAACGAATGCCGGGTCAACAGAAAGAGAGCGAGAGAGCAAAAGGAAAGGGGACGAGACAGAGAGGAATCGCCAAAACGGATTGATAATAAAAGCGATTGCAAAAGGAGACAAGCGGCACAAATCACTTTGATACATAAATAAGTAAAATATGCAACGAGGAGGGAAGAGTGGGAAAGAAGCAGCGGAACACGAAGAAGTTAAGTTGCAGGGCGTAAATTATACACAAAACAAAACTCCCACAGGAAGTGCCGATAACAACAACAATGGGTCAGCCAAAGCAAATGCAAAGCAGACAGTGGGGAAGAGAGAGAGATTGAGGAGGGTGAGGGAGAGAAAGAGGAAAATTAACAACAAAAAAAATCATAAAAATCGTATACACATGCAAGCGAAAAACCGTATATGACCCAATTAAATGAACCCAAAGTTATCGCTGTCTCGCTTCCTCTCTTTCTGGTGCAGCTGTTGGATGTTATTGTTGTTGTAATTATGAAAGCGTGTCTGTGCTTCGGCCGTTCGTGTTTGTATGTGTGTGTGCATTGGAGCCGGAGAATTTGCAACCAAGCGAAAAGGTTGGCAACTATTGCCGCAGTTGGCAACGCCATTTACTGTTACACATGTTGTTGGTGTTGCTGGTCATGCAGATTGCAGACAGAAACAGAGAGAGAGAGAGAGAAAGGTTGGAGAGAACCCAAGATGAGTACATACAAGAAAATATGCATTTGACCGCAGCTAACAAGATGCTTAAAAAACAAATTGGTAACATTCACCGCTGTTCCCGTGTCCCAATTCAACTTAATTTCCTGGAACTGTTTCTTATTTGTTAATAAATACATTTTAAAAATTATTTTTAAATTTTTTTTTTAATATTAAATTCATATGATAATCTGTATGTTCTTAAGGGTTTACAGCTAAATGGTTTGTAAACTGAAGACTTTCGAAATTATTTACTTTTTAACACCAAATTGTATTGTTTTGAAATGTCCTGTGCCTCCAGAGATTTCTAGAATAAAAAAAACACCCCGAAATCCATTTACTTGTACAGAGAGGTCAACAATTTAAAGTGGCCAAAAGCAAGTTAGACAATAAAATGTAAACTACCCCCTTGTGGACCTCCCTTAATTATTTGAAAATGGAATTTAAAGCACAGAAAACCCAGAGGAAACCCCCACCCGGGAGAACGCCAGGACCTTAACACCACCGACTCCGGGCAATGGGAAAGCACTTGTGTGTCCCGTTGAGTGTAAAAATTGAGTGGCAGTCGACCCGCAACCAAGCACACGACGACCCCACCCGAATGCAGCGAACAAAGCGAGCGAGCGAGGAGGCGGAGGAGGTGGACAGGAACGAGGGCGAGGACATGACCGAGACAGATGGAGAGCAGGAGCAGGAGCAAGGCAAAAAGGAGCGCAGAAGCAGCGACGCCGACAGCGACGCGTGAGCGGGTCGAGGGAACACACCCCAGAATAAAAATGCAATATAGTGGAGCCTCAATATGAGCTATAGGTTTAAGTGTAAATTTAGGTGAGGGAAGAAAATTACCAGCATTTTTAGTAATGTAAATTTAATTAAGTCATTAAACTAATCTTATCCAGCTTTTTATATACACACAAAAACATTTCACTTTCTACTTGTGGTTTAACAGCAGGACAGCACACTGTGAGTATATGGAAGAGAGATGAAAGAGAGAGGGCAGGCAGCAAAAAGGACGAGAGGAGAAAATGCACATGTCAGGAGTAGAGACAAAGGAGTAGTATACCAACAAATTTAATGATTTCTCCTTTTGCCGCCCGGCCTGTCCAGGTGAGAGGCAAGGACAACAGGGCAACAAAACGGGGCAGGAAGCGTGGCAGGAAAAATTAACGCACACATAGACACACAGGACACGCACTGCCACTCGGGGTTGTAGATGACGAGTGCATAATGATGACTTTTGGCACTTTGAATGAGTCATCTCCTATCCAAACCCCCGAGAATTGCTACCTTTTAAATTGACAGCTTACCTGGGGAGGAGCTCCGGCCGAGAAGGGCTCAAAGATATGGGTATCCTGTTCCAAGTGACGCTCCAAAGTAGGTTCCTGCCTGGATTCCAGCTCCAAATCCTGCTCCTTAAGGAGTTCTGTCTCAATTTCCACGCTTTGTGGCTCCTCAACCAGCTCCTTGGTGTCTTCGACCAGATGCTTTTCTTCTGTGGACGAGAGCGGCAAAGGTGTGATGTCCACTATGTCGGCCTGCTGCGATTCCAGCTCCAACTTGGCCACAGGCTCATGGGTCTCAGGACTGAACACCGGAGCACTGGTGTCCAGTAAAAGGCTTTGTTCGGCAAAGGGATCGGAGGTGTCAGCCGGCTGTTGGTGCTGCCCCTCCAGCTCATGCTCTTGCTCCTTCTGCGCCTCCAGAGATGTGTGCTCCAAATAGAAAGAGGCCTGCATGGGATCCTCGCCAGCACCACCAAAGAAGGGCGGCTGGTGACGCACCTGCTGGAACTCCTGCTGGAACTGCAGCTCCTCAGTGGAGGGAGACTGCGACACATGTTCCTTCTCCTCCACGTGCAGCAGCTCCTTCTCGTCACCGATCTGCTCGGGCAGCGGCTGAACAGAGTTTAGGATATCCTCAATCGAGGCGTTGTGCTCGGCGTAGATCGATTGCTTCATGACGTCGTCGTCAGTGGGCAGCTGATCCAGTGACACGTCCAGGTCCACGCAGGTCTCCGGTCCATGGTCGAGTGTATCTACTGGCTCCTCATTGCCGGCTCCGTTGAGCAGCTGCTGCTCGAGGTTGCTGGCCCCAAAGATGTCCGTTTCCTGCTCTAGTTCGTGGGGGCGCTTGTCCGCCTCAATGTCAAACTCCATTTCATCAGGCACGGCAATAGCATCCATGTTTTCGCGGGCGGACCCCTTGCGTGGACTCTCGGCGACCAAATCGTCCAGCGGAGCCAGAAGCTGGCGCGGATTCAGACCCAGCACGGGCTCCTCGCCGGCATTGTTGGGAAGTGGCGACGACGGCTGCGAGCCAAAGCTAGGCACAAAGGCTACTGCATTGGGATTCAGCTGCGAGTGACTCTCCTCGTGACTCTCTGCTGGTTCGTCGTTTTCCTTGTTGTCGAAAGCTTCGAGAAGCAGCTCCTGGGCTCCAGCAGTGGGCTGTGGCGCCAGCTCCTGTTCCGGCTCCTCCTGGTTGTTCTCACTGAGGCTGCTGGTGCCGTATGTAGTGGCCACAGAGCTGGGCTCATCCTCGTCCTCCTGCTGCAACTGCTGCTGCTGCTCTGGCTCCAGCTCAATCTGCTGTTGCTGCTCCTGCTGCTCCTCTTCCTCCTGGTGCTGTAGCACCTCGCCCGTGGATGTGGTGGTGTTGGAGTTCGTGGAGAGATCGCCGTCGTGCTTGATCACCTCGACGTCCTCCTCTTCATAGACCAGACTGAGACCTGCGGCGGCGGCGGCGGCAGCCAGGCCGTTGCCCAAACCATTGCCGCGGATGAGGTCATCCTGGCCAAAGCCATTGCCCGTGTCCAAGGGATGCTGCTCCTGCTGCTGCAGCTTCTCGGACTGCTGCACCTCGTGTATGTACTTCCACTCCTCGTCCTCGTCGACCTCGCCGTCCCGCTCAGACTTGGGAGCCGCGGAGAGGTCGCCGCCGGCGGGATCCGCCAGATTATGCAGCAAATGGTTCTCGCCGGCGCCGCCGGATATCTGCAGGCTCTCGGCGAGGCGGTTCTGCAAGTAGTTGTCCTCGTGCTGCTCCATGCTCCTGCTGCCTTGCTGGACTCGGATTAGCTGTTCTTTTCTTGAGATGATTCACACGCGTTATATCGCTTCCTCGCGTCTCTACTTATTTTTTGGCGTTGCTTTTCTTGCAGATTCGCTCGCACACACACGCACACACGCCGCCACACACACGGGTGGACTCGACTCGTTCACACACACACTGGCACAGGAACACAGAGAGCGGCGAAAGGGAGACGCAGAGCATTCGCCGAGAATCACGAATTCCTTTTCGCTTGCTTGGTCCTCCTTGCGCACTTTTTTTTGTTTAATTCGATCTCGCAATGCACACACTCACAGCTTGCCGCGTTTGTTTGCCTTTATTTTCCCAGTTTTTCTCGCTCTCCACGAGCAGCTACCAGTAGACTTTGCCGGTTTGGTTTTGAATTCGTTTTGCGACCGATTTTCAGCTTCTATACTCTATACTAGAGCTGTGAAAACCTCGATAGTAATATCGATTGAATCGATGGTGACTGCGCTGCACGATACATCGATTTATTTTTTCCACCATCGACCACCACTACAGTGTTGGCAGTTTAGCGTAGCTTTTTTAAAAATTCATCTAGCATATTCTAGTTTTAAATACATTGACCACATCAAATGCTTATGCTTATAGGAATATATTAAAAATTTTTAAATGACAATAAAGATGACGAAATCGAGGGATTATTAACCAATTTTATTTAATTCCAAATAACATTTTTAGAATATTTTTAATAATTAATATTATTATTATAAATTAATAATTCATTTTTTTAAAAATACGAATATGTTTAATAAATATGTACATAAACTATTATAAATTCATCAACAATCACCTTTGAATTAATGTTTTTTCTCTCGGAACCTATCGTAATAAAAATTAAAAGACCTAAAATAAAGAAAAGAGAACCAAAAAAACTGATATATTTTTCATAAAAAAAAAAAAATTTAAGAAACAAAGTTTTTTTTTATTTTAATTTATTCCGAACAGCATTTCTGGTAATTTTTGCTTGTTTTCGTCAGGTTTATGTGCTATATACATATGCTGCACTTGAAATACCAGAGTGAATACAGAGTTTATATACATACATAGAGCATCGTTTTATATTACTATACTAAGGTACCGCAGATTACATTTTAAACTATGAAACAATTAAATAATATGGGCTTTCGTTTGACTACCAACTATTTTGGGTCGTTTCATATACTAATAAGTGCAGTGGGAAGTAAATTAAAAAGTCATTCAGTTGTACAGGAAATAACGATTATTTTTTTCACAAGAAAGAATGTGATCCATTGATCAGTGATCATGTTGTGTTGGTGAAGCAATCACAGGGAGCAGGCTTTATCATTAACTAGTCACGCAAAATGTTCAATTTTTGAAAAAGTTTATATATTTTTCTAAACCGAGATATATGATGATATACTGGTCCCAATCGCTACAACATATGTTGATATTATAGTTTTATTCATTACCTTTTATTGATTAGCAGCTAAAACTACCTGTACCAGTTCGCTTTGGAACTAACAGTTTAATCCTTTATGATATCTTATATTCCATACCCTATTATATATTAACAACTGGATCGGAATTCGATATTCATATTAACTTTATAGTATATTCAACGCCAAAGAATCTGGTCTTAGAAACCCAATAATAAAAGCCAGATGCAATGAAAATAATATGGGATTCGATTTTCTATTATTATCAACGACCAAGCCATTTTCATTCACTAACTGAAACAAATAAACGAACAGCTTTTTTATATAATCCAGAATACATGGTTTGCTGCTGTTGGGACAATATTTTCAATATCATCATTAATTCCACTCACGTCTTTGTGAATTCGCGTGCGATGCATAAACTGGGGGCGATCTAGACTTATTGAGAAGGTATATACATATAAACATACACGGATGGATACACCCAATAATAATCAAATTGGTATGTATACACTGAGAAAATAGTGAAATTGCCGACATATAAAATCTTTCCAAATTGTGTGATATTTTTGAGGTAATTTTTAATTTAATTAATTGATTTTTTTAATAATCTATGATATGTAATAAATGTTTCAAGTACAAGATTACATCATGTCCCAGGTATTTAATATTACTACTTGGCAACCTCAGCATTACTTAATTCAGCTGCCTATCATTACAAATTGAATTTAAATCAATTTCACGTTACTCAAGGTCGGATTTTCGATTTTTTTAAATATGTGCATGAACTTCTTGTTGCTTTTAATGAAATTAATTACTCTTCTAAGGCTTTCCCTTTGACTTTCATTAAAATTACCCCTTATTAGCGTTGAGGTAGTCCACTTCTTGATGTTCCAATCAACAAATTAATATGTAAATATGCGAATTGTTTTGAAGCAACAAATTACAATAGATCGTGAACCTAAACTCTAAGTGTACTTAACCTGCTCGGTTCCGCCTATTGGAATTTGGTATAAGTAAAACGCAGGGGCAATTCCAGACTCAAACGTAGGCCAGAATGCCGCCGAACAGCAAAGATACCACCGGAGTGCTCTACGAGTCGGATGCGGAGACGATCGACGGTGGCCTGATCAAGGATGTCGGAAAGCTGAAGACCACCGATGGTCGGAAGCTGCAGCTGGTTTGGGTCAATATAGTGCTCTTTGTGATCCTTCATCTATCCGCATTGTACGGCGTCTGGCTGCTATTGACGAAGGCCACTTGGACTACGGTGCTGCTCTTTCCGTTCGCCCTGATTGTCACGGCCCTGGGCATTTCCGGCGGCGCCCATCGACTGTGGGCACATCGCACCTTCAAGGCTAACGTGCCTCTTCGCCTGATATTTCTGTTCCTCAACACGTTGGCCTTCCAGGATGCAGTGTATATCTGGGCGCGGGATCATCGAGTGCACCACAAGTACGCGGAAACGGACGCAGATCCGTACAACTCGGAGCGAGGCTGGTTCTTCTCGCACATCGGCTGGCTGTGCGTCCGCAAGCATCCCCAAGTGGTGGAAAAGGGCAAGCAGATTGACCTGTCCGACCTGGAGCAGGATCGCCTGGTGATGTTCCAGAAGAAGTACTACCTACTCCTGATGCCGCTCATCTGTTTCGTTATGCCGACAGTGCTGCCGATGTATCTGTGGGGCGAGTCGCTCAACGTCTCCTGGCACGTGATGACCCTGCTCCGCTGGGTAACCACCCTGAACCTTATCTGGCTGGTGAACAGCTCGGCCCATATGTACGGCAAGCGTCCATACGACAAGAAGATCAGTCCCACCGACGAGAGCTTCCTCATTTGGTTGCGCTTCGGCGAGGGCTACCACAACTATCACCACGTCTTTCCGTGGGATTATAAGAGTGCCGAGCTGGGTCCGTACTCCCGAGACGTCACGACGGCCTTCATCAACTTCTTTGCCTGGCTGGGCTGGGCCTACGACCTGAAGAGTGTGTCCCCGGATTTGGTTCGACGGCGGGTTCAGCGGACGGGAGATGGCTCCCATCCCGTGTGGGGGTGGGGCGACAAGGACCAGTGCAGCGAGGATGTCGCCGACACCACCATAACCCACCAGCGGGTGGTCAGATGAGGAATCACTGAGCGAATGAAAAGCCAAAGAAAAGTTAAGGAAATAATATATTGTTAAATAAATACATTTAAATAGCCCAAAATCCGGTTAATCTGTGAGTTTTTTTTTATCGGTGCAGAGAGAAGCCTTATGACGGATGAATGTATAAAATAAAATTTATATATTTTGTCATATATAAGTAATTAAACATTAGCTTTGACGTCGAAAATAAAATACAAACAAGAAAGGAAGGTAAGTTCGGCATACA
>JAEIIJ010019337.1:0-10479 GCA_018904815.1 Drosophila ogumai | reverse complement strand
AATCAATGTTTAAAAATCCCATAACTAAATCAAAAATTCATCAAATTCAATTTGGAAAGCTTTTCTGTGTTTCTTTTTTCCAATTTAAAAAATCTGCATACAACATTTTATTTTTTAAGGAATTAAAATTTTTGTCAATTTTTGACATTTTTAATGATGTAACCCCTTATCAATTTTTGGGAAAATGGCCAAAAAAAAATTTTTTTCTTCTTTTTTCTTCTAGAAAGATTCCCCTGTTGATGCTGATCAATAATATATATGATTTATAGGGTCGGAAATGGCTCCTTAACTGATTTTTAAGCTTAAGTCTAAAATTAGAATACCCTGCAAGATTATAAAAATAGGAAAGCTAATCTAGTCTCCAGTGAAATAAATCAAATATTTCTTATCAAGAAAATAAATTTTCGTAAAGGTCTTAGATCTCTCTTTAAACCCTTCCAAAGTTTCCAAGATCTCTCTAGTTTATAACTGATTTAAGGCCACCCTTTTCCCCCAGTGTACCACTCGTAGTCGTTCGTTGTACTCGTTGTTGTTCTTGTTCTTGGCTCGCAGTTTTGTTACCCTAGAATGTAAGCTGTAGTCGAGTGTGCGGTTGAACCTGTATGTACTACCAAATACTCCAACCTCCACTACTCCTGCCACCGCTAACTAGAAGCTCCCTAGCGAAACACCCAACAGAAATACAAGATACCAGAAACAGATACAAGAATAAACGATCGTAGATACTCTAACTCTTACTCTAACTCGTCATCGAAACCTCTCTCTTTCTTAACCTATTTTGAACCATTGCAGCATCCCCTCTTTAGTTGAGTTTCCGCCTTTGGTTTCCTTCCTTTCTAGCACGGCTACATATAGTTTCCTTACTTAACTCTGGCTTCGTTAATTAATAATTAATATTAAAACAAAGTAGAAGGGGGCTCGAGTGCGAGGGCCCCCGTTGAGACCACATTGCTGTTGTCCTGTTGTGCTGCCCAACGATAACTTCCCTGTCAGCCGGTTATCCGTAGAGTGTAGCTACTGCTGCCAGTGATCTTGTGGATACTAATGCTTCTTCCGTTTCCGTTTCCGGTTCCCCTTTTCTCAGGCTCTCATTCCGAATCGCATGGCAGTGCCAGCAACGCCTCCGCCACCTCGGTGCGTTCCAATCGCAGCAACTCGGTGGCTCCCGGCAAGGTGGCCGCGGCCCACCATGAGCGCCATGGCTCGGCCCATCGCCAGCACCATCCCCATGGCCACCACCAGCAGCAGCAGCAGCACCACCACCACCAGCAGCTGGAGTCGCCGCAGGAGCAGCAGGCGCTGACCACCAACATCACCACCAATCCGGTGGCCGAGAGCGTCACCGTGGAGATCATAGAGCCGGGACACAAGTAGGATGTGAGGATTTGCTGAGAACAATTCAAGGATAAGGCGAGACACGACTAACTGGCTAACTCTCTGGACACGGAAAACACTTAAAGATCACGATAATGCGCACGCGATAATAATAACATTACCAACACAAGATATATACACACGACACACATGACGATGCCATGCGTTGGACTCTCTTTTTTCGAACACAAATTTTTTTAAAAGGCAACAATTATATAAATACAATTATATAATTATACCATACCACACCTACAACCACAACTAAGCGCTAAATGAATTACTAACACCGTAACAACAAATAATTGAAAGAAAGAAAAAAGAACTTGCATAACAAATTCATACTACTCTATTTTTTTCAACCAAAAAAATTACAAACCAAGCAAAACTTTATTAATTTAACATAGAGAATAATGCGGTAATGCAGTTTATATATATATTAAACTAAGCTTTGGGTTAAAGGCTTTAAGGATTAAACGAGAAACCAAACCAAACACACCGCGTAGAGGCAGCCTAGAGAGCAGATCTCACTTGTAGTGTTCCCATAGAGCCAACACAGGCCCGGACAGCTGACACACAACGCCTTATCTATATAGTACTTTATAGTGACAAGCTCTAGCTCTCCAAATCGCCGCTCTAGCTCCCAAAATATGGATGTTATTAAGCCCAAAAAAATGATTTAAAAAATGAAACAAAAAAAGAACCGAAAGTAGAAAGAGAATTACAAGTCGGTGGGAGAAGGACGAAATATTTAACAACCTCGGGACCATATTTTATAATCAAAATATGCGTTTCATTGCGAAGCACGCACATTCACATTACTCCTGATTTTGGTTCCACAAATAAAAATTCAACGATAGGGAACACTCTTAAAAAAAATCTAAATTGACTTCCAATTGAATGCTATATAGAAAAGCTACCAACTATTATATTTTCCTTACCAAAATCATTTCCAAAATCAAAAGAAAAGTCTCACAAAAGCACTCGAGAAATAGAGGTAACCTTTACGCGGACTTGCCATTGGGCTGGTCGAGGATAGGGGAAGATTCTGGGCTCTGTCCAATGCCGAGCTCGTGACTCTCTCCCATTTTGTAGCCATAGGAATATATAGAACTTTGACTATAGATACGTTGATAAGGTTTAGTTGGAGGAAAACCCCCAGGAAACCGCTTACACAAACCGAAACGATTCTCATTTTTGCTTTTGTGCTCAATCAAAGAAGCTTAACTGTGAGAAAATACCAAAAAATTAATACAAAACGTAGAGTTGCTTGGAGAACTTCTAGCTAAAAACAATTACAGTTAGAGAAAAAACGTAAAAAGACAAAAAAAATAAACATTTTATTAAAGCATCGAATTTTTCTTAACAAAAAACGAAAAACAAAAAATGAGCAAACAAACAATCTTATTTCTAGGACAAACCAAATCTAGTTACTTATTTACATTCAAATAATATATAAAAAACAAACAAAAAACAATTTAGACTTTGGAATTTGGGGAAGAATTCCAAGGTTTAACTTTGTTTTTTAACACTCTACATTTAAGCACAAGATGAATCACTGATTTTTCTATTTACATCAAAAGGTAAATTAATAAATAATGTTGAAGGCAGACTTTAAGCGAATTTTAAATAAGCTAAAACGAACAAGAGGCGAACGAAGAGAATATTTTAAAACCAATTATATATACATACATGAATATGCTTTATTTACTTTAAAAATATTTACATTATATACACAACAAACAACAAGACAACCTACATGCATACAACTAACATATATTAATGAAAGGAAGACAACTTGTATTAAACAAAACCAGAATGCGATAAATTCATTTACACTCTACCAAAAAGGGAACTTTTATATATGAATGCTAATCTTATATACATCTAGAATCCAAATGCCATATATATTGCCGCACATCTAAGTTAAAACTAAATCTTTAAGCCTAGAAGAACCGACGAGCGGAGGAAGCAACTAGTAGAGTTCAACAAACGAAACAAAACAAAACAAAAACATTTCGATATTTCTCATGTGACTTGAAACCAAAGGACAACTACTAGCAAGGATCTCGTAGTTAATAGAGAGAGCGAATCAAAGCCAGACAGTACGAGTAGCTGAAATTAGAGGACATACAACAAAAATAAACGAACAACAAATGAAAACCTGCTGCAAGGATAACTGCTTTTTCCAACAAAAAAAAAAACTTCTCATTCAAGAAGACAAACAGCAGAAGTACGAGTATATATTATAAAGTACATATTAATATATATACATATATATAAACTATATTTAAAGATCAGTTCACTATAATAAAGTCTATAATTACCATACCTTACAGAACAAAACAAAGCCCTCAAGGCTCTTTCTTTTATTTATTACAAAATATCCCCCCCTTCGCACAGTCTTTCACAGCGTCGTCCCCTTGTAGCCCACCTCCAGCAGGGATTTCCTTTCCTCCGTCTTCTTGCCCAGCACCCGCTTCCGGTAGCTCTGCTCGGCCAGGTAGCGCAGATGCTGAGCCGTGCCCACGCCCGTCTTCTCCACGAAGCGATGCAGGTAGCCGTGCCTGTTGTGGAGCAGCTCGTGGGGATGCCCCAGCTCCACCACACGGCCCATGTCCACCACCATCACCCGATCGTTGTCCATCACCGTGTGCAGGCGGTGGGCAATGGTCAGGACGGTGCAGTGGGCGAACTTGGTGTGGATGGCCTCCTGGATGAGATTGTCGGTCCTGCGAAGGGAATAAGGGAATTTTTGGTTAAGAAATGGAAAAAATATTGGGTTATTTGGGGATTAAATGAATTATTTTAAAATTTAAAGGGAATTATTAATCTTTAGAAAGAAATTTAGACATTATAAAGTATATAATACTTAGATAGGTAGTTTATATTAACTAAATTCAGCATTATCACAATTGAAATTAAAAAAGAAGAAAACAAGAAAGGAAACTAACTTCGTGAAACCGAAATTTGTGTACCCTTGCAGGTTGCTAAAGATCAAGGCATCGAATCTAAAATCGATCATAACTAAGCCAAAAATGCATTAATTTCAATTCGGAAAGCTTTGCTATGCTAGTTTTTTCTAAGCTAACAAATCTGCATTCAAAATTCAAACTTTTAAGAAATCAAAATTTTGGCCAATTTTTGGCATTTTTAATGATGTAAAAATGGCCAAAAAAATTTTTTCTTCGGAACAAAGCTAGAAAGATTCTCCTGTTGATGCTGATCAAGAATATATATGGTTTATATGGTCGGAAATGGCTCCTTCACTGCGTTTCAAGCTTTTGACTAAAATTAAAGTACCCTGAAAGGGTATAAATATTAAATCTTTTCTTTAACTTTGATAAGCCGGCGTTTGCATACTCTTAATGAATAATACTTTATCCTATTGATTTTAAGACCTTTATCAACTTAATTTAATATAAAAGAAGATAAATACTTACTGTGGATCCACATTGGCCGTGGCCTCGTCCATAATGAGTATCTTATTCTGACGGAGCAGGGCCCTGGCCAGGCAGACCTGCTGCCGCTGGCCCATGCTGAAGTTGGCCCCACTGTCGTGGACGCGACAGTAGATGCCGTCCTTGAGGTTCGCGACGAACTCCTTGAGCTTGACGGCCTCCAGGGCCTGCCACAGCTCCGCGTCCGACTTCTCCTCGAACGGGTCGAGGTTGAAGCGGAGCGAGCCCGAGAACAGGATGGGATCCTGCGGTATAATCGAGATCCTGCGACGCAGATCGTGCAGTCCCAGTTCCGATGTCTCGAAACCATCGATGGCAATGCGGCCATCGATGTGAGCCAGCCGGAACAGAGCTGCCACGATGGAGGACTTGCCAGCCGCCGTGTGACCCACGATACCGATCTTCTCCTCGCCGCGAATCGTAAAGTTCAGACCCTTGAGGATATAGGGTCCGTGATCACTATACTTGAGCCTTAGATCGCGGAAGTCCAGCTGTCCGCTACTGGGCCATTGAGCCGGCAGATTCACCGATTCCGCTGTCTCATAAGCCGGCTCCGAGGGTATATTGGCGTACTCCAGGACGCGCTCCACACTGGTCATCATGTTCTCCAGCTCCACGGTCTGGCGCATTCCCGCCTGACACATCAGCACCAGCTTCATGGACTGGGTAATGGCCAGGCCCACGTCGCCGCTGTAATAATCACGACTTCTGTCGAAGATCAGGAAGCTGAATGTCACCGCCAGGATGTAGAGCACACAGATCAGGTCCGTCCAGAAGGCAAAGGCCCGGTTGATGCTCACATGGAGGTAGAGAGCCGAGGTGTTCTCGTTCTGGTAATGATGGAAATCCTGCTCCATAAGCTTGGCCCCATTGAGAGCACGGATGGTGGCCAGTCCCCGGAAGGTGGCATTCGTGTGAGAGTAGATGGGACTGCGGGCTGTGAATAATAGGAAATTTTATTGAATTTTTGTAGAATTAGTTGTTTTTTTAATAACTTACAGATAGTTTCAATCCTCTTCAGACTCCTGCTAGCTCCTATGTACAGGCATCGACATCCATATAGCAAAGCCACTATTACGATGGCAGGAATGAGCAGCCAAATATTGGCCGTGCTGACCACCGCCAGTACAGCCAGTCCATTCACCACAAACTCTATAGAGTCCATCAGCGAGGCGGGCAGGTTGATATCAATAGCCAGGATGTCGCTGGAGAAGCGGTTCAGGATTCGGCCAGAGGTGGCCAGGTTAAAGAACTGCATGCAGGCACTGATGATGCCCCGAAAGAGATAGTTGTGAATCCTCAAGGATATCCGCAGGGTCATGGCAAAGAAGCCAAAGGTGCGGAGGACATAGAAGATGAGGGTGCTCAGGATGAGCAGGGTGTACAGGATGACCATGTGCATGCGAGTCTTGTGGTACTCCGGGATGGGTTCATGCTGGTTGGGCTCGGTTTCTTCCCAAGTGGCCCTGAAGGATATATAAGGGTATTATTTGTTAATAAGTTAAAATATTTTCTATATAGTTTCTTTATAATGAAAATATTATTATTAATTTAATTAAAATTTCCAAAAATCTTAGTTACATGCTTCCAGAATTAATGATTTTTTTTTACCTAATTTCTAAAATAAAAGGGGAAGTTTGATTAATTTTTTTAATAATAATCCTATGACGAAGTGATTTTTAGATTCCGGAATAACCATATAACATGTGGCGTCCAGATAGCAAAGTCTGCCCCATCTGCTCGGAAATACCGCCAATATTTATGGCAATCAACAACTGGAACAGGTAGACGAGTGTTTTTTTTTATCAATCTCTCATGTTATTAACCTTGTAGCTATAACTCTATAAATCAGACTATCTAGCACTGTGACTCATTGTTTCACTTTAATTTCAAACAAAATGAAATTAGATTTTACAAAGAAATCTTCTTAATTATTTTATTTACATTTAGATTTTTAAAATTTGTCTAAGAATCCTTTTTCTACCACCTAAAAACTGCACAAATTTATGCTTAACTTGTAATCTAATAATAAATCTAATAAAACTCACCACTTGGACAAAAAGATATCCATGGTGGCCTCCGAGGCCCTTGCCACCACAAACAAAACCAGGATCATTACCACCACCACAGGATGCCCCAGGACCTTGAGGTATGCCCGATACGTATTGAGCTTCACAGAGCCGCGATGCTGCTGCTCCTTGAACTGCTGCTCCAGCTGATCGCGATCTAGATGTTCCTCCTGCGACAAAGACTTCCTTGGCTCCGGATCCTCATAGACACTATCCGTGCGCATAGCCCGCAGCTTGGCCACCTCGGCATCGTTGGCCACCGACATCCGGAAGCGGATGAGCTTCTTCAAGGCATCGTACTGGCCCTGAATGGAGATTCGCCCGCCCTCGAGCAGCACCAGGTGGTCGACATGCCGGAGCAGCTGCACCCGATGCGTGACTAGGATGCGAATCTTCTTGCACAGGAACTCGTTGAGGCAGCGATCCAGCAGGATCTTGCTGATGTTGGAGTCCACGGCGGAGAGTGGGTCGTCCAGCAGGTAGATATCCGCCTTGCGGTAAACAGCTCTGGCCAGACTGACCCTGGCCTTCTGCCCGCCACTGAGACTAGCTCCGCCCTCGCCCACTCGTGTGTTGTCCCCCGCCGGTAAGTGCTCCAAATCCTTGTCCAGGTGACACACCCGCAGGACTTCATGGTAGCGCTGCTCGTCGTAGGGTTCCGTGAAGAGTATATTCTCGCGAAGGCTGCCTCGGAGCAGCCAAGGCTCCTGGGGAGCATAGCTTAGCACGCCGTTGAGCTCCACACTGCCACTGATGATGTCCAGTTCGCCGAGAATCGCCTGGAGCAGGGTGCTCTTGCCGGCGCCCACGGTGCCCACGATACCAACGAACTGCTGATCGCTGGCCTGGAAGCTCACGTCCTCGATGTGGCGATGCCGCTTCTCCTGCTGCGCCTGATCCCAGCTGGCCGTGAGCTTATGCACTGTGATGCTCTTGACCTCCGCCCGAGGGTTGTTGGTGCGTCCCGGAAAGTTGCCATACTGTGGATTCGTTTCCGGATCCTTGAAGTTATCCACTCCGCCATCAGCGGGATTTTCTTGCTGAAAGAGGAAATCCTTGACGCGATTTGCCACCACGAACGTCTCCACCCACATGTTGATGGCCAAAGGCCAGGCGTGGAGCAGCGAGTCGTTCAGATGATCGTAGTAGCTGGCCACGATGAAGACCTTCTGCGAGGTGACCAAATCCCCGGAGAAGACGTACGTGACCAGGGAGAGGAACAGCGACAGCTTTGAGATCATGCCCGTGCACTGCAGTCCCGCGTAGATATACGTAGATCCTTTGATGGACTTCATCTCCTCCTTGCGCACCTTGCCAATCAGCTTGGCGAAGGACTTCTCCCAGGCGTACATCTTGATCAGCTGCATCGCCGCTATGATCTCGTTCATCAGCTTCACCCGCTCATCCCCGTAATCCGCCGACTGTCGCTTGTACCTGGCTATGGCACGCGCCGCCCACGCCTGCAGCGGGATGAAGGCCACAATGGTGCCCAGTCCCACGGCCGCCGGCCAGCCAATCAGCTGGTAAATGATGTACACAAACACCACACCCTCCAGCGGACCCCGCCACAGCTCGTGAAAGCAGTAGAAGGACTCGTTAAAGGTGGGCAGATCCGTGGCCATCAGGGCAATGGCATAGCCACTCACTCCACTGTTGTCCGCGGCCACAGAGACGCGCAGAAACTTCCGGTAGACCAAGCCAGCGCAGGCTAAGCGGACGCGGGAACCCACACGGAACAGGTACTTCATGAAGGGATGGAAGAAGAGGCCCGAGATCAAGGAGCACAGCACCACGCCCATGGCGTAGAGGTAGGCGGAGTGCTTGCTGATGTTGTCGGTGCTCTCCGAGAAGAAGGACACCAGGCCGCCCAGCATCAGGGGCTGCGTTGTGCTGCGGAAGCCACGAAATTAGATGCACTCATGATCTCCTTACTGTCCCCCTCCTTAATCTCTACTAATACTCACTGCACAGCGATGGCCAGGATCGAGTAGACAATGCTCATGGGCACAAAGCTCCATCCGTAGGCTTTGAATATCATGCGCAGGACATGGGGCTTCTTGCGCTTCAACTCCTGCTCCCAGAAGCCCAACAGGTAGCCGGAGACATGGGTGCTCTCGAGACTCGGCTCAGGGGCGTAGAGGTCGGCGGGATCGAGGCTGTGGCGCAGACCCTTCACCAGGATCTCGCGCGTCCAGCTGGAAGGAGACAGAGAGCACCCGGTTGGGTGGGTTTGTTTATTGATGGACATGCTGTGACAGGTGTCGCCCGGCTGTCGCGGATTCTTTTATCGCTTTTATCGCTATTATCGCCACCGAAGGCAAATCCACTCGCGCCGTAAATTCCGGGTGACGGCCAAGGTGCTGGCCCGAGGCGATGGGCAGTTCGTCAAAGCGACAGGCGACGAGAGATAACTTATCAGCGCAGGACTTCAAGAGGGGTAACTCCTCACGAGTTGACAAATTTAGAAGCATTACGTATACGCCACGAATATTACGTATACGTAAGGGCACACTGCACTCACATAAAAAACCACTTGGAGAGGAAGTTGGCCTTTGTGACCGGATTCGGTTTTCGCTCCTCATAGACCGCACTCATGGTGGTCACCGACTATAATATCGAAAGGCACTGCGCGTACACATAGGTTCACTGAGATCCTTGCTCGATTCCACACGACTCAAGACCGCGCTCGCGTGCTATTCTTGCGCCGCTCCACTCGTTACTGGCTGCCTGCCAGCTGGACACTTCAATTTTAACTAACCAACCGACTAGTGGTCGGTGCTGGCGAATCATCATCGCTATAAATCAATGATCCGCCCGCCTATCGGGGCAGGCAGCCCAGCGTTTTATCTTAATTCCCCGCTGACAGCCACCCATCAGCCATCGGAGCAGCAGACAGACGCTGCAGCAGGCCACCATTCCGATTCCTAACTTTTCGGCTAAGTGAATTTCGCTGTTGTTTACCAAGTTCCTATCCATCCCGCTGGGAACGGGAGTAGTGACCACCTCGCCTCCTCCGCTTCGATGTGGCGGTATCTTATCGTAATCACGGCTACCATGTTGACTTACTTTGATTACACTTTTCAGCAATTGACAATTTTAATTGGGAGCCTCGGAAGGTTCATCCTTATCGATCCCCCCACCCGACATGATTCACATGGATGTGGCTGTGCACAGTCATGGCCAGGTATTTATTAACCTAAACGCCTCATAAATAATGCATGTGGGTTAATCCTTTGGTTATTTAGAGCTAGTTTTGTGTGTAAAATTCCACCTAATAATCGCTAAATGGGAAGGGGAAAGTAATAAATTGATTAGCCTTGTGAAACATTATTTTTTAGGGGATTATCTATTTATTATTATAACTTTTTATAATTATAACTATTTATTATTATAACTATTTATTATTATAACTTGATTGACGCAATTGAAATTCCATTATGTCCCATCTTGATCGATTGGTGCTCTGCATATTTTTATACCCTTGCAGGGGATTATATTTTCAGTCAAAAGCTTAAAACGCAGTGAAGGAGCCATTTCCGACCCCATAAATCATATATATTCTTGATCAGCATCAACAG
>JAEIIJ010019336.1:0-20531 GCA_018904815.1 Drosophila ogumai | reverse complement strand
TGTAACTGTCAAACTGCAAACAAAATAAGTACATTTTAATTAATAATATAAATATCAAAATCAATCTGCAAGGGTATACAAACTTCGGTGTGCCGAAGTTAGCTTCCTTTCTTGTTTCTAGTAGAATTTGGTTACTATGATGTGACAGAAAAGATTTCCTTCTGTGTACATGAATGGGAACGGGGCACTGTGGCTGGCGGGTTGCCCAATGGCAAGACCTTTGCAGCTGGGCTCGGAATTCCAGACTGGAATTGTAACTAAGACTGGGTCCGGAGTCTGGGAATGAGTTTGGGTTTGGATATGGGCACCGGCACCGGGGCTCTGGGTGCTTACATCACAGCAGGAGGCTCAAGACTCGAGACTCGTCTCACAATGAGATGAAACTTGTTTCCACTCGGCTCTTTGCCAGCCGTAAATATTTGCTTCTTCACTCAGGTTTTTATTTCTTCTTACTTTTCGGCGTCTTCTTTTTTTTTGGAAGCAGCTGCTGCTGTGCTTTTTTGTAATTTTTTTATTTTTGTTTCTTGTGCAAATTACAAAAATAATAAGAGAGACGCAAAGCGCGTGACTCCTTTCACAAGATGCGATTTGAAATCAAAAGTGCAGACAAAAGGTGTCAAAAAAAAAGAAAATAAAAATAAAGCGAGCCAAAGTTGGCCAAAAATTGCCTCTGACCGCAAAGCGAAACAAAAGCGTGATTTTTGGCCTGATTTGTGTTACCCTTTTCTGGTCAGTGCACACAGAGATAATTTTAAGAATTTTTACTAGCGCTAAAACAGCAGTTTCAAACTTGAATTAGAATCATACATTTTTCATAACTTATTTGACTTTAAAATATATATATTTTTAATTCTTAATTTTCCAAGATTCTTGATGTATTTTTAGAGAAGCCTTTGCTTTGATACTTTTTAATTTGTATTAGTTATTCTGATTTAAAGAAAAAATATAATATTTTATTCATATTTTAAGCGAATACTTAATTTTCAAAATTAATATTTCGCCAAAGGGCTAGGAAAAGATGCCACATGTGACACGACAGAAATATAACCTTCCGGTTTCAAAGTGATTTTTATTCCGTTACCCTATATTTTTTTTCTCGGTGCATAGGTGTACTATCGGCCCTCCCATGCTGGGCAGTGTAGCGTCTTTTACTTTCTCCCCTGGGAGAGCGTGGTCTTGGCCCGGAGAGCGATCGAGCGAGCGGGAGAGGAACCGGCAAAGCTCTGTCTGCGTTACCGGTTTCGCTGTGGGCCGAAGCTCTGATCTTGGCTTACAGCAGATCCGTTTCGGTGTCTGTGTTTTGTGGCCCTGCCTTTTAAGCCCGGTCTGCTGGCTGGCAGCTTTCAGATACGTTTTTGCCTCTGCCGCGTTCAGAGTCAGAGTCAGAGTGTGGCTTTGGGTCTGGAAAAGATCTTGGCATCGGTTTCGGTATCGGTTTCGTTTCGTTTCGACTCGGTTTAGCGGCCACCTCAGTTCGCTGGCGCGTTCACACCGATCGAGTCGCACAGGAATCGCTTTGCTTCGCTTCGGTTTACTACTCCCTTTCAGTGGCCAAGATAGGCTCGTCGCTCTGCTATTCGGGTCAATGCTGTGCTCTGCATTGCCAACGTTATGCTAATTACCGAAAGGATACAAATCATAGCATACATCATCGGTTACAATCTCTTTGGCAAGACTCCGTCGCAGTCGCCCAGTCGCTGGTGACAAATTCCTCGCCCAGCGAGCGCACACATCCGAGAGATTAAGCCAGGAGAATTTAGCTAGAGCCACACACACCCACATATATACAAAAATATATTTATTATATACTCGTATCAATCAACAAATTCGCAAAACGTGCCAAATATAATTTAAACCTATTTATTTTGTTTAACAAAGAGCCAATAAGTCTAACTATATAAATTAGTAAGTCGTTTAATTTAAAAGAAGAAAGACCTCACAAGAAGTTGCCGCAGGAGCAGCCCTCTGCTTCAGCATGAAGAAGCAACCAATGCTGTTTAGTTTAATTTTATGGTGAGTTTAATTTCAGTTTTAATTAATTTATCGAGTTATTAGTGTGTGTTTTGTTGTGAGTTAAATATTTAGTGGCTGTATAAGAATTTTTAATATAAAGTAAGAAAGATAGTGTGATTTCAAAGCATTTGTTAAAGTCTGTTGAATGATTTATAAAATATGTTTTCATTATAATATATATACATAACAGTTAATTATTTCAAATGTTTTCCAGTCATGTTTATGTGCCTTAACATTTCTGCTTGCTAATTTAATTTCAAGAATATGTAAATCTTGCCTAAAAAATTTTGTGACCTTAGAAACAAGTTTTAGTTATGGCATATATTTTCGGAGGCGGACTTAAGCTGCATTTACGACTTTATTTATGCATTAGCTGTGAGCTCTGAGCCTTAACGCAGATGGCCATTAAGGCAAATTATAGTTTGTAAGACATGCGAATAGGTTTCAACCCGCCATCATCAATCATTAATTTTCTACTGCGAACTTGGACAACAAGAAGCCCCAACGGAAGTCGCAGATTGACAGATTCAGTCAGGTTATCACTTCCCCTTTTCCGCCGGTCCTTGGGGCAGCATTGAAACCAAGAAATACGTATATAGTTTTCGGCTGAGAATTTGCATTATGACAAAGACGGGAAATTTATTCAAGTTATGAATATTTATGGGTCGGTGGAAGTGATCATGTAATATCGGTATTCGAATTGGATTTCTTTGCTCAGCGACCGAGATGAAAAATCAATTTTAAGCCGAACTTCGGAGCTGAAGCTGACAAGTTTCACTTTCATTTTTCACTCAACAGCTCGGCTCTCTTGGCTCTGGCCTGGCTGGCCTGGGAAGATGCCAACAATCGAAGAGAAAAAGCCATTGCGAGTTGTCAGCAAACAAAAGAGTCATTTCGCTTTTTACGAGTGTGTATGCCGTCGTGCCAGGTGGTGATTTTTTCAGTTTTTTTTTTTTTTTGGAACGATTACACAATCGTGACTTTATTTTCGTTTTCAGTCCGCGCTCGCTCTGGCTGGTTCGTGTTAACCGCATTGACATAATTTCCAGCGTAGGCATCCCAAAAAGAAAACTTTACATAATTCGGCGGCAGGCGTAGCCGATTTATAGGCCTGCAATTAATCTATCCGGCGGCGGGCCCATCATCAATATGAAGATCGCCGCCAGATCTCCGTCAGAGTCTGGTCTTAATTAACAGATTCCGTAAATCTAGCAGGCGGCCGCTAAGTGTAGAAAGTTTTTCTCCCCACACTGGCTGCCTGGTCGCATTAATTTGGCGCTTTGTGTTAATCAGTGTGTGTAAGTTATGCAAATGGGAACCCAAGCCCAGAGATGCTTATGCAATCTGCGTTGGATAATCTGCCCGGAATCTTGGATCTGGCGCATCCCATCTCCCCCACCATTCCGATCCGAGGCCACGCGAGGCCTTGGCCACCGGCTGTGACTTCTTTGGCTTAGTCATGCGGCAAAGCTCAGAATAACAGAGTTGTTGGTTCAGGAAAATGTATTTTGGGGGACTTTTCTTTCAAGAGATATTTAAGATAATATTAAGATTGTGAAGGAAGGATATTTAACAATTTTTCTTAGCACTTTAAAGGAAGCTTTAAACGTTTCAGAATTTGATATTACTTTTCCATACTGCTTTTTGATTATTTGTACACTTTTATTTTTAAAAATATACAACAAATTAATCGAATTAATTTCTATTCTTAAGTTAAACCCCCCTCATGCCCACCCCTGCCCAGAATGCAACCGAGCAAGCCGATTGCTCAGGCAAATTAAGCACAAGTGCCGCCGCCGACTGCGTCGACTGAGCGCTGACATTGTCTAGTTGACACACTTAAGTCACTTAAATCCAACTTGTGGAATTCTTGCTAAAAGTTGCGTCGAGTGTTTTACAGCATACGAACATTTTTGAACACTCTTTTGACATTTTTTCATTGACTCGCAAACTCGGCGTCAAGGCTTTGGCTATTCGCCCCCCTAATGCGATGTCAACGCGGAGGCTCAGCGCCGGCTTACTGGCTCACAAATTTATGGTTTTTTATAATTATGTTTTTTTTGCAAAGCCAAAAATTATTTAGTGGCGAATTGGAGCAGTCGCGTGGGTTGGGCGACTGATGAAACGAAAGACTTAGGCAACGAACCTGAATTGACACTGAGGCGCATCGATGGCAGCAATGCGGATGTGGGTGGTAATTATGGGATAAAGGAGAGGATTGAAAGAGTGCCAAGGAATAGGAGAAAAAGCTAAGGTCAAGTTAAAAAATGAAGAAGATTTTAAAGAAGAAGCGCGGGAGGTTAATGTAAAGTTAGTTTTTCTTTAATGTTTACCTTTCAGCTATCTGATTTAATTTTAACACGGTTTATATATTTGTATAATCATCTTTAAAACATAAAAGTTTTATACAAACAAATATTCGTTAAGATGTCAAGCTTAATATATAAAACTTCCCACAAAGACAAGAGATAAAAATTCTAAAAAATATCTTATGAGCTTTAAAGGCGTTGTTATTTCTTCCTAATCTTTTAATCAGACAACAAAGCCACTTCTTGTTGGAATAGCAATATTAATGGCATAATTTGTCTTGTTCCGACATTAAACTCAACCAAAAATTCCGCTTCTTCGCCAAAGCTCTCCCATCATCATTTAAGTGTTCTGGTTGCGATTAATCCACTTCAGATACACATTCATTAGCACCCAGCAGCTGGCAGAAAGGAAAACCGAAATTTAAATTAAAACTGGCGCCGCCTCTTCTATCTCGATGTTTTTTATTTTTTGCTGGCTAGAACTGCTTAAAAATCAATTAGCCAGCGTGTATATGATAAATAAGTAATTAACTGACCAAACAGAGTGGCGAGTTCAAGGCTGAAACCGAAACCAAAATTCTCTCGGTCGAGAATTCGTTGTTTTGAGTATCTGTTTTATGTGTTTTTGTAATTTAATTTGCAAGTCTTGCCCGTCTTTCGATGGTCCGTCATTTATCATATTTATTTCCAGCGCTTTCCGAGACACGTTTCTGATTAATGCCCGAGTCTAATATATTAACTAATTAATCATTCGACTGTCTGGCCTGGGATCTCCGAAAGTTGATCCAGTGAAAAGTTGAATAAACCCTAGGCAAAGCCTAGAACTCCTTTTCTTTCTCGGTTTTCTTCCTGGTAAAAGGCTCTAATAAAATTAATATTGTGTTGAGAGTTCTCTTGATCTGCGTAGTGGTTGACCCTGAGGAGAGCATGCACAACGCTGTCGTTGGCCAACTCCAATTCCCACTCCAAGCCCAAGTGATTCCATAAATCAAGAAGCCGTTGCTCAACTTGTTTTCAACTTTGCCAAGAATAATTCAATCCGCACAAATATTTCTGATTTCTGCGAGTGTCCACTCCGTCCTGTCTGACCACTTCTGCAGCCAGAAACGGGTTAACCCGAAAAATAAATAAAAGTAAAGATCGAGAAAAAATCTAAAAAGAAACGGGCCGCCAATTGTCTCTCTTTTCATACACCAAAAAATGTGACACAATCAACCACAAACATAAATAAAATGTTGTGCCCGTGTGTACATCTTGTTTACGACTGGTTTATTTGGGTTAAAAAGAAATTTTCGAGCTCCTCTCTTTTCCAAAATAAAAACGGCACAAGGCATCCGTGGAAGAAAAACGAAAAATGAAGCTGAAAGTGAAATCAACGACGTAATCAACTTCAGCAGGATGAAGTGGCCAACAGGCTTGACTGCGGCCACGTTTTTGAGTAATTTTTTCGTCCAACAACGGAACTAAATATTTGTTAATGTGCCTAGCTCTTCATTGTGAAGCTTAAAGAGCCTTTTCGACTCTTTATTTTGCGTTTTTTAATTTTTGACACTTGGCGGCTTCCGTCACTTCAAGGTGCTGCAACAGGTTGCTTTTTTACATAAGTCGCAAGAGGAGGATGGAAGCAAAGATGGTCATTATGATGGGAATGAAAATTTGAGAGAAAAGCTAAGAAACCGCTTCGGTGGAATTTTACTTTTAATATATTTTAATTACAGAATATTTAATAGGGTATCACAACCATGAACCATTATTTATCAACATTTTGAGCCATATTTCCCCTGCTCTCCAGCATCACCTATTTGGGATATTTATCTTAATTTCCATAACCAAAAAAGACCCCTTTTCACTTTCTCACATTTCACTTGTAAATTGCCCGTAAAGATTTCACAGCTTTCGGCGGCTGCCCTTAAAATAATGTTCAAGCTACACACACACCACTCACCTGGGTGCGTTGTCGAAATTTCTGCAAAATTATCCCTAAGTTTCGAGGTGATCATACCGCTGTGTTCCACTTATATGAACCATTTAGAGGTGCCTTAGCATGCTCTAAATGCGGGCTAGCCTTTCCTCTAGCCAAAGTGGGTTGAATTGGGGTCAAAGCGGTTGCTGACGACCTTGGTGGCCGTAACCGACTGCCATTTGATCGCAAAGAAATGGCAAAACAAATGAAAATTGCACTCGAACTCAGCCAGAGTGCCAGCCCGATTTGCATGCAGGCCACCGCGTTGAGAGAGACACCTCACCGTCTTGGAATTGTTTACCAATATCAAGTTGTATGCACTTTCGCAATGAAAACGAAAGTTAAATGCTCGCCGGTGTGTTGGTCGGTGGCTCGAGCGCGTGACTTTGCCAGCGTTTACACTTTCTTGCCATAAAAAGCAGCCGTAAGGCCTCATGGGGACTGGCATATAAGTAGAATTATGATCTTCACGCCTCTTGCTTTGTGTTCAACAGCTGCAACTGAAACAGCAGCCGGTTGGCACCATGGGCGTAGTGGTGATCAGAAAATATATTTCAAGCTAGGTAATGGGGGAAAATATTTAGGGAAGTACTCTTGTGTAGCATCATTATAAATTATGGTCAGTAAATAATTTCCTGAAGAATCTAGGAGGAATTTTGAACCCCTTTAGAGGCAAAGTCACCTTAATTTCACCCTGGTCTGGCCCACAGACTTGGCAATGTAACCAATATGTCGAAGCCACATCGAAGACGAGAGGCAAAAGATAAAAAATTGCATCATGGCAGGCAGCTTTTGACGTTGATGTCGGCTGATGATCATCAATGTAACGATCGTTATATGCTTATGAAGTGCACTTGAAAATTTTCTGTACGCAGATCTCTCAAGTCGGCCTGTTTCTCGAGCGAGTTTCCTCATCCATCCTGTAGAATAATGAAGTGGAGAAATATAGTTGAGGGTTGGGGCTGGGTCTGGGGAAAATGCATTCAATCACGAGTATTTCCCTAGCCTTTTGTATGCGGGCTGCTCCTAGAGCCCCATTGTGTAATGTTCAGAGCCCAGAAACCGACTCTGTAATGAACATGACAAAGAAACAACAGCCGCAAAGTGAAACAGAAAATGAGTTTTTTCTTGTATGTTTTGGGGAGTGTTTAATGTGCTGATCACATGACCATCACATCCGAGACTTGGCTTGGCTTGTGGAAATATAAAAATCAAGATTCGTGCTGAAGTTTGCTGAATATAGCCAAAAAAGCTGGCATAATTTTAAAGATTTTCTAGCTATTTTAATTTGTTTTGTGTATTCATATTTTGAATTTTTTCTTACGTCAAAATTTATAGAGAAATATTACCTGTCCACTGCATTTAAAAATGTTGTGGAGCCATCTATTAACGTAGCTAATTGGCAAATTGACTGTAAAATTAGTAAAATACTCATATAAATCTACTGAATTAATTCTTTCTTTTGATAAGAAAAATATTGTTAGAAAAGTGTAAAACTTCAGTTTCATGTATCAGAGTATCCAGAAATCACCTTTGCTTACTTACTTTCGCTTTCTTGTTTTGTTTCCAAGCATAACTGGTAGTGGTGGCTGCTGTCGGTGGTATTACCACTATTGGCAACGGTGTTGGTGGTAGGAAATCATGTGCAAAGTCACATGATGACGCTACGTGCCGGCGGAGTAATTGCAGCAAGACATGGATGCCAATGGGGTGTTGCCAGCGGCGAGTGTGTGTCTGTACATAAAGATGGCAGGTATATATTTTTAGGCACCTGTATGGTGTGTGTGTTGATAATGAAAACCACGACGTCAAACGGCCGAAGGCATGAGTAAGGCGCATTCCAAACACTCGATGGCTTCCGCAATTTGTGCTGTGCTTGTTTGTTATTTCTTGTTATTATTAATAGAGCTGTGGGTGGGTGTGTGCCATAGTAACCCATTTGGGGTGGCACTCACTAAGCTGTCCGAATTGCCACGCTGTGTGTGTGTGTGTGTTGCTGCATGATTTGGCAATTGGCGGCAATTGGCGTCAAGTTTGTTGCCTCAGTCTTTTGTTTAGCGATTGCGCAAACCAGATTGCGGGTGCTCAGCGACTTCCAGTACTCCCAGTGTCTGTGTGTGTTTGTGCTTATCTAAGGCCACTTGAGCTCGTGAACAATTAATTCGTGACTCCCGATCTCGGCTCTCCCGGTTACCGAACCATCGGCACTTGCAAATCGAACATAAATCGAACATAAGGCTTATCGCAAGTATATATGCAAATGCAAGCATAATTGCCTGCAGCAATAATAATTAAATAATGCCCATTTAACAATGATAAATTACAGGCAATTGTTCGCCTGTCCGCTGATGATATAGTACGCCTTATGCAAGCCCTCTTTATACAACTATTTTTTAGGATTGACACGCGTTCATCAGCAGTAGAGCCGCGGCCCGACTGGTTTTACTTGTTGGGAAAATAAGGCAATTGATATTTTTAGAGTTCTTGCTCACGTGTTTTGTAGTGATCAATCGATCTGTAAGCAAAATGCAAATGCTCCCGAGAATATGGTTCATATATTAATATTATATCAATTACCCTGAGATGACCGATAATCGAGTGCAAACTTTTTGCGAGGAATTTGACTCGTTGAGGTTTTGAGAAGAGATTTCCATACTGGCTGCCTGGCGTTTCCGTTTTTTCGCCAACCAGTCAGCTGAGCCGAGACACTCAAACCGAAATGTCAAATGCATTTGGCCAAAAACGGGTTAAGTTGTTTATATCTTCGAAAAATCCCCAAAAACTCCAGCTCGCAGAGCTTCCGTTTTGCCCACACGAACTTTCCTTTTCAATATTTGATTTATTTAATCGCTGCACCATTTGGCAAACGACGCTCAATAAAAATAAAAAAGAAATGCCAACTATTGGATGTCATAATGCTGTTAAATAACGTATACGCCGCATGTGCCGTGCATTTCTATTTGCGGTTTCGACCGTCTTTCCGTTTGTTTTGTTTTGTTTGTTGTGGCTTTTATGGGTGCCATCATGACACACATTTTTGCATTTTCTGGCACCAGCCAATAGCCACCGGTGACATAAATACCAGCACATGAGCCACAAGCAAATAAATGTAAATTGCCAAGCTACTTCTCTGCTTTCGCTTTTAGTTAACTCATTTATTTACTAACAAGCGAGGGAGATACCTGAGTATTCGAATTCTGCTTCAAGCTAAGTGGTGTGTGCCCATTGCTCACCTGAAGCAGTTACCTGCACATACATTGGCCAATGAAAACCCAATTAATACAGATTACGAATTATTTCTGGCATTTCTTTCATTAGTTAATTCGCTTCGCTAGGTGTGAATCCAATGCAATAGCTTGACCTAAATTACCTGTAAATGAGCAAAAGTAATATGAGTTATCGAGATTTCACCACAAAGATATGGCACACCCACACAGAGTACGTTTCCATAATTAAGGCAGACATTTCCTTTGATTTGTTTCGGCCAAAAATAGATTTATGTGGCTCTTGAACTTCGACAAACATAAGTGGTTATCTCAGATCTCAAATCATTAAAAATCGACACCAGACAACAGCCTTGAAAATATCGTCTAAACAAGCCGAATGGAATACCGCAAATTACGTTCAACTTTTAAACAAAATATATATATGCATATAGCTCGATAAAATAAGCAATTAAATTGAAACCAGAAAGGCAAGTCGGGGAAGTTCTCCGAAATTTATGTAGGGGAAGGTGAGGACGTTTACCCAAACATCATAGCGAGCTCATTAGGCGGGTTCTAAAGCGGATCTTCAACGCCCACATCCACATATCAGAATCTACAAAGAGACTGCAGACTGTTGCATAATCTTCGGTTTTGACGTCAATTGCCGAGTCTCCGCTGTTGACAAAAGACTTCAATTCCGAAAATTAATGTCAATGCAACGACGCAAAAGAAACTCCGTCACGTGACGCTGGCCAAAGTCTTTAGAAAAACCAAAGATCGGGCATTATGACAGGCCTTAATAAGCCATAGTCAGTCAGTCAATCACTCAGTCAATCAGTTACTCAGCCAATGCCTTTTGGGGGCAGTCATTGTTCATAATTCGAAATTGATTAGTTCGACACAGAGACTCACATCCGGTTAGCGAGAAAAGCTGCGAGATTTACGAGGCGTACTCCCCTACTCCGAAATATAATATTTATTTTCCTAACTAAATCTGTAGTTTTCATCGCCACCCTGTGCCTTGTTTAATTAACAGTGTAAGCAAACGACGGCAATGTGAGAAAAACTTGTAATTAAATGCCGGAAAATGCACAGCGCCAGCGAGTTCATGAATGAAAAAACGAAACGGAGACTACGTCGTGCGATTAAAAAACACGTGGGTTAAACCAAAATTATGACAACAAACAAATAGGAAAAACCGGGGGAGAAAACTTCGGGTAAAGCCAAACAATATATCTTGGAGCCATAAATGACTAAGCCTTAGTACAGGGAAAACTAATCAGGTTAGAGGCTATCTTTCTGGTTTTGCAATTTTTCGATATAATTAGTCAATCTGTATTGTTAAATGTTTAAATGGATTATTGTTTAATTATTACTGAAAGCATTAAATAATGAAACATACACTAGATAGTACAATCAAGTTTCAATGAGAGAAATGTATTTCTTGCCTTCCTTGATTATATTTTTACACTTGCAGGTTATTACAACTTTAGTTACTTTAAATTAATTTATTAACCTTCTAAAAAGTAGCATAGAGCAGCTTTCAGAATTGAAATGAAGTAGTTATGGTTTTTCTTAACTTTAATTTGTCCCAAAATTATAATATAAAAATATGGACAATATTAATATAAAGAAATAAGACATTTAGTCTCTCGAAGGGTTTTATGTCAGTCATTTCCGAACCCATAAACATAATTCTTGATCAGAATTAACAGGCGCGTCTTTCTAGCCATGTCCGGAAGAAATACATTTTTTGTCATTTTTTCAAAATTTGATAAGGGGTTACATCATTCAATTTCATAAAAATTGGGAAAAAATTTGATTTCCTAAAAAATTCAATTAAGTATGCAGATTTGCTAGCCTAAAAAAACTAGCTTAAAAAAGTTTTCAGAATTGAATTTGATGCTTTTTTGGCTTAGTTATGATAAATTTTCAATTCGATGCCATAATCCTTTGGCAATCTGCAAGGAATCCAAATTCCGGCTCCCAATCTCAGTTTCCATTCTTATTTAAATTTAAATTTAAATTTGATGAAACCAATAATTAAATAAATGTATTAACATGCATATGTTTCTATCTTCCAATTTACAGGTGCCTTTGCGCCCCCAGTCTGACCCTCCGTATCCCCGAGGACCTTGAGAATGCCGCCATCAATGCTCTGCGCTCCGAGCGCGCCCGCTCCCTGACTCCGTGTGACGCCTCCTCCGCGCCGGAGGGCAGTGTGGCCGACGAATACGACGTGTGCCCGCCGAGCAAGTACCGCCAGCCCACCGCCGAATGCAACAATGTGTCGCACAGAAAGTGGGGCGCCCGCGGCGACATCTTCCAGCGCCTGCTGCCGGCCGACTATGCCGACGGAGTGAACCAGCCGAGGAGCTCCCGGGGAACTCACGCCCTGCCCGACGCCGAGCTGGTCATCGAGCAGCTGCAGCGCCATGTGGAGAGCGAGCTGCGCCATCCCCACATCACTGCCATGTTGCCCGCCTGGGGACAGCTGCTGGCCAACGACCTGGTCGAGGTGGGACAGCTGCCGATCTCGGGCAAGTGCTGCGAACGCGACTCCGCCGTCAAGGATCCCAGCGAGCTGCAGCAGTGCTTCGATCGGGCGGGACCCGACTGCAAGGAGTACAAGCGATCCGCGCCAGGCTTCGATGCCGAGGCGTGCCAAAAACGTATGAGATGGAGCAGAAAACGAAGGAAATCCTCCAAGGCTAAGAACTTGCTTCCCTTTTACAGACACTCGCCAGCAGATGAACATCGCCTCGGCCTACATCGACGGCTCCGGACTGTACGGATCCACGCGCCATGAGTTCGACCAGCTGCGCACCTACATCAGTGGCGGCGTCAAGGTGGAGTCCTGCAAGTTTTGCCAGGTGGCCGGCGCCACCGGAGCCCTGCATCGTGCCCTGCTGCAGCAGCACAACAACATCGGTGAGCAGCTGGCCCACATTAACCCAGAGTGGTCCGAGGAGGACGTGTTCCTGGAGGCCAGGCGCATCATCACAGCCACCATCCAGCACATCACCTACAACGAGTTCCTGCCCCTGGTTCTGGGCCAGGAGACCACCAGCGCCAAGGAGGGCCTGCGCCTCACCGCCGAGAAGCACGCGAGCAACTACTCCAGCTCGGTGAGGGGCGGCATCTACAATGAGTTCGCCACCGCCGCCATGCCCGCCTTCTGGAGCATGTACCCGCCCGAGATGCTGGCCAAGAAGATGTCTGCCCACGAGCTTCTGTCCATTGCCGCCCTGCAAAAGTCCCTGGTTCCCAGCCAGATCAACACCGCGGGCTGGTCCGAGCTGGCTCTTGCCGTGCACCGGGGTCGTGACCACGGCGTGGCTTCCTACGTGCATGCCCTGGATCTCTGCGAGCGCCGCTTCGCCGATCAAGGTGCCGCCAATGTCAGTTTCGATGCGCTGAATCAGCTCTCCAAGATCCCCGAGGAGTACATCACCAATCTGCGTGACATTTACCAGTATGTTTTTTGCTCTTAAAATAAAATTTTAATGGGTTTCAATAGCCTTGATTTCGCTTCTGCAGAAACGCTGAGGATATCGATCTGTTGGTGGGCGCCCTGCTCGAGGAGCCTGTGGTGGGCGCTCTCTTTGGACCCACCATCAGCTGTCTGCTGACCCTGCAGTTCGAGCAGCTGAAGCAGACGGATCGCTTCTGGTATGAGAACGAGATTCCGCCCTCATCCTTCACCCTGGAGCAGCTGAAGAGCATTCGCCAAACATCGCTGTCCGGCCTGCTGTGCGGTTCCCACCAAGTGAGCACCGCCCAGTCCAAGGCCTTTATTCTGGAGGATAACTACTTGTGCGTAATCCTTGTGGAATTTATAAGGCGGGATTTCTAAATAGTCTCTCTTAATTTGCAGAAACTCTGTTCTGGACTGCGAGCAGCTGCCCAAGTTCGACCTGAAGGCCTGGCAGGTGAATCCCGACGATGAGGTGCACGTGGAGCATGTGGAGGTGGAGCCAGCCACCAAGGAGGCCATTGCAGAGCTGAGTCCCGAGCTGATTGAGGCTGCTGTGGAGCGGGCTAAGCAGGAACTGGAAGAACGCAAGCGATTCGAGTACGAAGTGTGGCGTACAAGTGAGTTTTATAGCCAAGTTAAAAGATTTACTATCTCTGCTCCCTGGAAACATTTACTTACACATACTCCTTTTGTCTTCTGCAGAGGGTGGCATCAGTGCCCGCTCTCCCGACGGCACCGCCGCCTCCTTCAGCAAGGCCAACCTTGCCGCCCTGAACCTGGCCAACTCCTCGCTGATCTTTGAGCTGACCTCCAATGAGATCGTGAAGACACTAAACCACATCACGCGTCGCAAGCGTCAGATCTTCAATCCCAACCAGAACGCCTTCAATCGCAACGAGCTGACCGATACCTTGCAGACGGTGGACATCAGTGGCCTTCTCGGCGGAGCCCAGAAGCCGCAGGAGGGCTGTCCAGAGCCCAACACTGCCTGCGATGCCAACTCTCCGTTCCGCACACTCTCCGGCAGGTGCAACAACCTGAGGAACCCCAACTGGGGCAAGTCGCTGACCACCTTCTCCCGCCTGCTGCCCGCCCAGTACGAGGACGGAATCTCTGCTCCCAGGGTCACGGGAGTGACGGGAACGCAGCTGCCCAACCCGAGGACCATCTCGACCACAATTCACCCGGACATCTCCAACCTGCACACTCGCTACTCCCTGATGGTGATGCAGTTCGCCCAGTTTGTCGACCACGATCTGACCCTCACGCCCATCCACAAGGGCTTCCACGAGTCCATTCCCAGCTGCCGTCCCTGCAACTCCCGCCAGACAGTGCATCCCGAGTGCAATCCGTTCCCGGTGCCCGCCGGCGACTTCTACTATCCGGAAGTGAATGTGACCAGCGGCGAGCGCTTCTGCTTCCCCTCGATGAGATCGCTGCCGGGCCAGCAGTCGCTGGGACCGCGTGACCAGATTAACCAGAACACTCACTTCCTGGACGGCTCCATGGTCTACGGCGAGACGACGTGCCTCTCGAACAAGCTGCGCGGCTTCTCCGGACGCATGAACAGCACCCAGCTGAGGGGCAAGGAGCTGCTGCCGCTGGGCCCCCATCCCGAGTGCAAGTCCCGCAACGGCCTGTGCTTCCTGGGCGGCGATGACCGCGCATCCGAGCAGCCAGGCCTCACCGCCATCCACACAGCCTTCCTGCGCGAGCACAATCGGATTGTCGAGGGACTGCGCGGCGTGAATCCGCACTGGAACGGCGAGCAGCTCTTCCACCATGCTCGCAAGATCGTCAGCGCCCAGGTGCAGCACATTGTGTTCAACGAGTTCCTGCCCCGCATCCTCAGCTGGAACGCCGTCAATCTCTATGGCCTGAAGCTGCTGCCCCAGGGCTACTACAAGGACTACAATCCCTCCTGCTCGCCCATAGTGTTCAATGAGTTCGCCGCCGCCGCGTTCCGCATCGGTCACTCCCTGCTCCGCCCGCACATTCCCCGCCTGAGTGTCCAGCACCAGCCGGTGGATCCTCCGCTGCTGCTTCGCGACGGCTTCTTCCGCATGGACAACCTGCTGCAGCCGGGCATCATCGACGAGATCCTGCGCGGCCTGGTGGCCACGCCTATGGAGACCTTGGATCAGTTCATAACCGGCGAGGTGACCAACCATCTGTTCGAGGACCGCAAGATCCCCTTCTCGGGCATCGATCTGATTGCCCTGAATATCCAGAGAGGTGAATTTGGTCCAGGATTTAATATTAATTAGGTTACTAATGTAATTTGTGTGATGTTCCGCAGCTCGTGACCACGGCATTCCCTCGTACAACAACTATCGAGCCCTCTGCAACCTAAAGCGCGCCACCAACTGGAACGACCTGAGCCGCGAGATCCCCACCGAGGTGATCAACCGCTTCCAGAAGGTCTACGCCAGCGTCGATGACATCGATCTGTTCCCCGGCGCCATGACCGAGCGGCCCCTACAGGGCGGTCTGGTGGGTCCCACCCTGGCCTGCATCATCGGCATCCAGTTCAGGCAGCTGCGCAAGTGCGATCGCTTCTGGTACGAGAACCAGAACCCGGAGGTCAAGTTCACCGAGGCTCAGCTGGCTGAGATCCGCAAGGTGACCCTGGCCAAGATAGTGTGCGAGAATCTGGAGATCACCGGCGATATGCAGCGTGCTGCCTTCGATTTGCCCAGCAATTTCCTGTGAGTAAAACATTTTTGTATAAATATTCCATATTTTTTTTGTTTTTATGATGGAACATTGACCTATTATTTTCTTGAATTATTTCTTCAGGAACCCCCGCGTGCCCTGCGCCTCGATGCCGCAGATTGACCTGAACGCCTGGCGCGAGAATGTCCAAGGATGCCAGATTGGCAACCGCAACGTCCGCGTGGGAGATTCCGCCTTCCCCTCGCCCTGCACCAGCTGTGTGTGCTCCGCTGATGGGGTGAGTTATCCGAAAATACCTTTTAAATTGAGTAATATTAAAACAAGAAAGGGAGATGAATTAAAAGTCAGGCTAGCAAGCCGCAAAGGGAACTGAAGATGCTCTAGCTTCTTTCTGCATTAACTATTTTTAAACAACTCCAGCCATATGTTTTTAAGATGGTAACTAATATATATTCCCATTCTTTGAAACCAGGCTCAGTGCGCCTCGCTGCGCATCACCGACTGCGGCCAGCTGATCCGCCAGTGGCCCAAGGAGGCTATCCTGCGCGACGAGGTCTGCAACTCACAGTGCGGCATCTACCTGACCGGCCAGCAGGCCAGCGGCTTCAATCCCCAGCAGCGCCAGGGCCAGGCCCAGCCCCGCGTGACCCGGTCTCGCAACCAGAACCTCTTCAAGTTCCCCGACCTGACGCCCTTCATCGCCTCCCTCTAAACGGAGGAGCCAGCAGAAGCGATTATAAACAAGATGTACCTACGTTTCTTAGATCCTTGATGCTTACCTTAAGACTTGGCCACTGCACGGTCGAGATCCATAGAGCTCTCGGTCGAAACTCGAAACTAAACACTCGGCCCTGTCACCATCAGGCGTCATCAATCGTCGCCTAGTTAAATTCTGTTTTAGGTTTTCCATAAGCCTTTGTAAAGTGTAGCCTAAGCGAGTCCATACCACTAATAATTCCCAGTGTGCGTCGAGATAATTACCACTAAACATATCACTGTACGATTAATGCATATCGATTTGTGTATGCCTAATAAACAATACCATTTAAATAAATGAGCGTTTCTCATATCGGGATAGTGGGTTTTAGACTGTGCGAAGTTCTGAATTTTGTTGCTTTAAATTCAAGAAATCGGCCAAGAAATTTATTAATTTTTACTGAATTTTTTTTAATGCTTTTAAGCTTAGTTGCAAACGTGGTCCTTTTACAGCAAATATTTTGTGCATTTTCGATAGGTTCTTCTCTATGGAATATAATGCCGACAATAAATAACAAAACTCACAAAGTACAATTAAGTCTAAAAGAGGCATTATTATATGCATTGTATTTATATATATTTAGTTGTGTTTCCGACGAATACGTGTACGAGCACACAGAACGTTTGACGTGCTGCTGATCCTTGCCGGAACGATGCTCTGGGGTCTGCCAATATACTGTGTGCATGCATAAGGCCGGTCCAGGAGGCTATGTACACATTTACTGTTTGGATACGAATACGCTTCTTACTGTCCAATAAACACTATTATTACAAATATTTAAATTCGAAAAGAGCGCCGGGAGGGGGAATTTTCAAAGCGCTTAGTGTTCGTTTTCGTGTGTATTAAGGTTGTTGTGATGACTATGATCTAGGCTCGCGGTCGCTTTCGGTTAAACATCATCACTAAGCGGTCGGTTAATGCTACTAAAGTTAGACTTTTGGTACCCATAGAGATAATTCAACTAACGACTAAAGTAAACACTCTCCATTCTTGCAATACATTTTATCCTTGCTGTGCTCCTTACGAAGACAAACGACACGACTCTGCCATTTTTGGTACAATTCTTTCCCTTCTACCTGCGTGCTTAAATGTCTAGAGAATTTGACTTCTTTGCCTTATCTTCTATCGTTTATGATTAGGACTAAAATTGAAGTTATGCAATACAGACACACACAGATCAAGGATTACGATACACAAATTACGATTTACGATATACGATTTACATAACGTTTATAGGAATCTTTCTATTTAGTTTTAGTTGTAGGCTATCCCACTGTTCGACAGATACTGTTGCTCCAAGTGCGTGTTTTTATATACAAGATGAGAGTATAGAGTGTGTATTGTGGTGTGTGTGTGGGGTGGATATAACTATATGTACATATATTGAAGATATGCTGATGGGGTCCTGGTCTCAGAACTGTTTTTCAGTAACTCTTCGAGCTTTGAAAACACTTTCTCAGCTGCCTTGCATTATCCTTTGCAACTGCTTGCTTTAAGGTCCTGCCCACATCAGATTTTGGGATGTATTTATTTGTCGGCCGCCACTACCGTGGCCGAGGGCCCATTGCTATTGGTCTCCGAGTGACGACGCGCCAGCAGATGATGGTGATGATGGTGATGGTGGTGGTGCTGATGCTGGTAGCCGCCGCCAAAGGGCAGCCCGTTCTGACCACCTCCTCCTCCGTTGGCAAAGGTCGGCGTTCCATCGAGATTTCCAAGTTTGCCCACAATTTTTGGTATCCTATCACTGTCCGTCGCCAACAGCGGCGTGGCCAGGCTGATGAGCCCGCTGCCGCCGATGCTGGCGCTGCCAATCCCGATCCCCATGTGATGCGAGTGATGATGATGATGATGATGCGAGTGGCTGTGGCTGTGACTATGACTATGCTGATGCTGATGGTGGTTGATCACGGGTGTGCTCTTGCAGAGGATGCCACCAGTTCCGTTCTTGCTGTCCATCTCCAGTTCCTGGGCGCCCCTCAGCGAGCTGGTCTTCCTCACTTGCAGGCCACTCCGCGAGTGGTCGCAGCTCTTGCAGCGCTGCTTCTGAGCCGAGGCCGGGTTGGAGGTCTGCCGCTGCAGGGCGTTCACCACCAGCTTAGCCTGCAGCGTCTTTGAGGGCGACACTGGAGTGCTGTCGTCCTCGCCAGTGGGCGGCGGCGTGGACAGCCGGCTGGAGGCGGTGGAGGAGGAGCAGCTCGAGGAGTGTGAGGAGCTGCAAAGGGAGACCACCTCGAGTCCGTTCTGCTGCTGCTGCTCCGCATCATCATCATCATCGCGCTCACTGGGCTGGGTGCTGGTGGGATGAGAAGCGACGGCAATGTGGTTATTAGTAGAGCTGCTGCTGTTGGCCAAGTTGCCGTTGCCATTTACGCTTGCTTGCTCGGCATCCTCGGGTGCCTCCGCCTCGGGCGCTGCGGCCACATCCTCATCACTCGTCATCGCCCTGCAGTCACCGTTCGATATCACAATTTGCTGCTGCTGCTGCTGTTCTTGTTCCTGACTAGTTTTGGTTTTCACAACATCGGCCAAGTCGATCCAATGGCCGCGGTTATCACGCACGCCCTCGACCAGCGGCTCCAGCTTGTCAGAGAGAGTGGCAAAGGCCTGGAAAGGGTAAAAGAGAGACCATTGCAATCACACTTTTAATGGGAAATTCTCGAAAACCCACCTCATAGATGGGCAAGCAAATGGAGTCGATGAAGTTCACTTGCATCATGGGCAGCTCATCCTCCTTCTCGCGATTCATGATGTCCTTTTAAAGGGTAAATAATATATATTAAATTGCTTATATTTTATAGGGATTCCTGCCACTCACAATAGGAGTTATGTTGAGCTCCTGCTTCTCCATGTCGCCCTGCTCGAAGAACTCGGAGCTGACCAGGTCGGCCACCCGCTTCTCGATCTCCCACGGCTTGGTGATGGCCGACAAATCACAGACAGTCATGCTCATGGCCCGCAGCAAGGCGCGTGGCTCCTCGGCCACCCAGTGGCTGGCCGGCTGCTGGACGCTCTCCAGGAAGGGACCTCGTTTTCTGTGGGAAAATATTTAGAATATAATAAATATAAAATGATATATAAATATCTGAATATTATAAAAAAAACATGAACGTATTTAAAACATAATAAATATAAAATGAAATAAACATATTTAAATATTATAATTAAAACTCACTTGAAGTACACCGCCAAATCGGTGGACAAGATGGCATCTTCCAATACCCTGATGACCCGGCAATAGTCATCGGAGGACAGATTTGCCAGTATCTGGTTGCCAGGGCTATTCAAGATCATCAGGCACTGATCAAAGTGGTGATGCTCCATGGTGGAGGTGGAGTAAAGCTGCGCCAAAGGCGAGGAGGCTCTGAAAAATTAATGCTTATGAAATATATATAAATTATAAATTATAAATTACTGAAACCCACTTGATTTGGAAGGAGTTGTTGGTCCCTCGGTGATCGAGATCATGGCAGAGGCAGCCTATAATCAGAGCCAGGCATTCGATTTCCCCAAAGATCTTCCACCATTGCGTGGTCTTTAGTGGGCATTACACAAAATGATAATAAATATTGCTTTCTGAAATGGAAATATGTACGGATCACTCACCGTTAGAATAGCAAACATCATTTGGGCCACATTGAAGGCATGTCGCCAGTTGTGGTAGGTGACATTGCGGTAGTTCTTCTTGACACTCAGCAGCCAGCGGCACAAGACTTCGTAGTCGATGTGAAATCGTTCCACAAAGTCCAGATCCAGGAACATGCGCAGGCAGGCCTAAAAAAGAGGTTTAAAAATATTAAATAAATATTTAAATATTATTCTTCGAGCATATTTAATATTATTTAAATATTATTTTATTATTCTTCAATAATATTAAATTTTATTTAAATACTTTTGTGAATATACAAGCATACCTTTAGTGTATCATCATCCTCGAAATGGACGTCATCGAACTTGAAGTCGTGCAAACGGAAGTGGACAGCTGAAGGTACTCGTAGGCGCTATAAATAAAATAAAGAAAGAGCTCATTAAATACTAATTATGGTAGGATAATAATTTTGTTAATGGCTTATCCTTTTTATCCTAATAAGTAAATTCTTTTTACTGAAGAAAGTCTGTAAATCAGTGT